>MU227324.1:203517-216009 GCA_018584345.1 Thuja plicata | reverse complement strand
AATAGTTATTTAATAAAAGTAAAATTATTATAGATTAAAAATTAAATAAGAAACTTTAAATCAGAAAAATAATATTTAATAAATTATGTTTGTATATATTATAATTTCATTTGTATAGTTATAAATTTTAAATGTAAGGTGGAATATAAATAATGAATAAAGAGATGGTGAAATACTAACAATATATAATATAGAATATATGATATAGTACTTTTATATTATATATTATAAAATAATATATATTATATATTAGAAATTATAATAATTATTTATAGCATATATATTGAAAATATAATATAATAATTTTTTTAGAATATATAATAGATTTTGATGTAAGCAGTTGCAAGAGGGTGCTGACCTAAGGTACAAAGATGCTGACTAAACAGACTTAACAATATATTGAATCAGTAGAGTCACCAGAGATAGATAGGTAAAACATCATCTACCTCTATCAAAAACCAAAATATAAAAGCTGAACTAGCAGCGATAAGTATCCCAAAATAAAACAATATCAAAGTTTAACAGCCAAAAAATAATACAAAGCCTCCCAGGGCTATTTAATAGAAATAAAGTCTTATGCTTAAAACTGGAGTAAAAGAAACTGGCCCAAATATAGGGCTTGGGGTCCGTAGTGTAACAACACCCCAACTTGCACTTCACCATCATCTGAATCCTTTCCTGTCACATAAGCGCTTCGACAACAACACGTCCACCCACTCCTCATTGAGAAACTTGAAGAGTTCCATGTTTCCTTCTACAGACTCCTTCCCAGCAGAAGCCTTCTCATTCAGAAAGTAGAGGGTAGTGGAAGAGGCATGCATGAATTTGAGAGTGAATTTGCTGACATCCGCCAGCCTCCTATTTATGTTGGCCAAGTCCGCATTCAGTTTAGCCACCATATTCTCCAGATTTACAATTTGGAACTTGATTTTTCCAACAAGGCCAGTGCCCATGGTATTTTAGGATTTTCTATCCTACTATCCGGGCTAGAATATTCCTTTTGCCCCCTCACCCATAGTTTCCTGTTTATCATTTTTCCCCACATCATGATCAATATTTGTCTATTTATCATCCCTGCTAGGAGACTCAACCGTGACATCGTCTTTATCGAACAACTCATTCACAACCTGTTTCCCTTTCTCTTTGGCAAGCTGAGAAGACCGGTGGGTACTAGTGGGATACGGGTCAGCATTCTGGGGGCAGTCCAGGTTGATGTAGATCTTCTTTCACTTTTTGGCATTCTGGGGAGAGTCCTCCAAGGTTAGGTCATGCTTTCTACCCGTGTGAGAAGAAGGTGTAGGGTCGATTTAAGAGGAATTAGGGCTAGTATAAGGGGTAGATCCTCCAATAGAACTAGAAGGTGAGGGAATCCCTTGGTTGAGGGAGACTAAGGGAAAAAAATTTAGCTGGGCAAGTTGGGTGAATTCCACAATGGGCGGAGGGCAGAGAGCCCAGTGGAAGTGGTAAATTCTGAAGATAATCACTTGATGAAGGTAAATTAATATCTTATGCCTAACCTGATTGTTACCCATACTTTCACACGTGGGATAAAAATCATAACAGTAAAAAATTGCATAAAAATACATCTCTTTGACATTACAATGCAACTAATGAAAATGAATACATTTCTATTACATTCTTATTATCAAATTTGCAGATGTACTCTAAGTATTGATGAGTTTCACAATCTAGAATTCATAAATGATCATTATGTATTTCCTTTAAGAGGTCTTCTAGTTTCTGGAGTTGTTCATCTGCACCATCTGAAGTCTTCATGTCTTGGTCTTGTTTCTGTCTGTCTAGCATCCTAGGTCTCATGTTGGTCCTATTTATTGCAATCATCATGGAGGAAAATATGTTAGATCCAATTGGATCTAAGCAATACATAGTTCACTAAAGAACACCATACATCAGTCAAACTCCCTGAACTCCATATTAACCGATGATATCAATGTAGTAGAAAGGTATACATCTGCATTAACAGAATAATGACATCAAAGAGACATATTTTTACAAAAACCTTTTTTGTATTTAAAAGATGTAGTGAGTGTCACGAGCCCGTGCTCGAACCTCATTTACATGTGAAAGTATTCAACATGTGCAAGCAATAAGAACATATCAAAGATAGAGTGTATGACATCATTTGTGCATAAATATGATAGATTTTATACAAGTGCGCAGATATACATAAACACAAAGTGATGTATGCAGATGCAGAAGGTTGAGAAATGCAGTACATAAAAAGTTGCTATAGGGTGCATACATGATGTTACAGATTTCAGCATTATGGATGTCGATATGCAGATGCCTGAAGAGTAAGAACAATATTATCAAAGGCTGTTATAAGTTTACATGATAAAGGAAAAGATGTCCAAATGCAGTATATATGCCAGAATAATCAATGAATTAAAATGTTGTTACTCTTATACATGTTATCAATGATGATGTTGTTTAAAGTGTATAAAAGGTGTAGTGATTTTCATAGTGGTACCAAAGCACATGGATAATGTATATTCTAACATAGTTGGTATCAAGTTGATAATTCATATAATATAGAGCAAACAATATTGTCTTGGTTTGTTGAAATAGCATGGTTAAGTATCCATCAAATTAAATGATGGTGTTATCAATATAATTTTTATATTTGGAAAACAAATTGCAAGTACAGTGCATGCAACTTGCTATTCAAGTAGATTCAAAATATAGAGGATGTGTATTTTATGTTTGAACTTCATGCGTAATATTCTTCACCACAGGCATAAGACATAAATGGTCATCTACAGAAAAAGTAAATAGAATGACAATAACATTTTAAAACTCTTTATCAATACAAAAGACAATGTGTGTTCAGGCATGGAGCCCGAGAAGACAGTATAAGTATAGACAACAATGGAGGAGTCAATGATAAAGTACAAACACAAAGGAACCCCATTTATACAAGAAAAGAACCAATGCCATAGAAGTTGACAATGTTTGTCTTTTAATGAACTACAGACATTAACCAAGATGAGGATCCACCTCTCTCTAACAAAAGAAGCTATGTGGGATTTATTTATTGTTACAAATGAGTGCTCATGCGAAGATGAATACAATAGTGACTTTACTGATATAGAAGACAATGCAGAAGATAAAGAGAAGGGCGACTTACCTCTGGTTAAAAGGTCAATGAAGCCCGCATTTTCCCAGTCTCACATCAATGAGTTGACTTGAGTTTGAGGAGTCCACAACATTATGGAAAAGCCTGATCTCATGCCATAAAACAACACGTGCTCTCAGGTGCCATGCATGGAACCCAAGCTTTGCAAGAACAAGCATGAGCCACACAAGTATATTATGGCCAAAAAAACTCCACATTGTAGGTAGAGCCCACTGACAGAGAGAGCCTGAGCTCTTCTAATTCAAAATATTATAAAAAATGAAGGGTTTGAGTTCAACGTATTGTTCCATGCAAAATCCAAGAGGAGTCAACTCCAGTTAAATAGGGCACGTAGGATAAGAGGAACTCAAACTCATTATTTTAAAATAGTTAACTTAAAGAGTAAAAAACTCCAGCAGCACTCCAGATACCAAATGAAGAGTCTCTAGATTGCATGGTGAAAAATAGGGAAGCCAAGAAATTAGTAAGAAGTTGTAGAAATCTCCAGTATGGCGGCACCCAACAACAAAGAAACCCTAAATTCTATCCAAAGCTACAGATGCAAAAGAGAAATAACTAAAAGGAAAGTCTTTCCAAAATTTGAAAATAATTTGGAATCCACTGTGAGAGTGGAGTAAATACCTCTGTCAAACTACAGTGAATGAGGACTACATCAAGATTCCACGACACCCTCATCACATACCATAGCAATAGCAAATTGTTTGAAAGGGGTCATAGGATATGGTGTCATGTTTGATAGGGTTAGAGTTTTTATATGAGGTTAGGAGATGTGTAGTTTTTGTTATATGTTGGTAATGTTTTAAATACCAAACATTAAGGTGATTTTTATATCGGTGGATGGATTTTTCATTATATTTTGTAACATGTTGATATAGTTAAAAGGATGTAAATCAAAAGATATCAACTTTAGGAGACCTTTTTGGGGGACTGGGCTTAGGGCATTAGTCATGCCTTAGTTTTAGGGATATGATGTTTTGAATAGAGTTGTGAGGAGAAAGGATTTTGATTTTCAAAATTGGGCCATATGGGCTATATAATTGACCTTTTACTTCACATTTAAGGGGGCAGAATTTAGAGAGGAGGTGATTTCAGTGAACTAATTCTTCATGTATACCTTTTTTTATTCTTTTTGTATCTAGGGTTCAAGATTTTAGAGAGAAGATATTTTAGTGAACTTCTTGTTCCTATAGCTACCTTTTTATGCTTTTGTATCCATTGTTGGTTCATGTTTGTGATATCAATTTTGTGCAAGAGGATGCTTGTATTCTTTGCCATTATTTTGAGATTCATTCATGTAACTGCACATGGATTTTGAAAGGAATATAGTTGACCCATTTTTCATACATCTTGTAGTGATCATTTGTTCAAATCCTATTCAATTTTTTGCATTAAAGTGTAACACATCTATAGCATGGATTAGTGGATTGTATCGATTCCTATTCTAGATTGCAGAATATAAGCCTTTTGTAGAATATGCATCTTGTTGATAGTAAGATTTCTATTTGTGGTTAAACCCTAGTAGTGACTTCCAAATTAGCCTATGTATTGGATAGTGACTGATATTGGAGAGATCATTAGGGTATGTTAAGCGAATGTCAGTTTGAGGCTTTGAGAGATCTGAATCTTATTTGGTGTATCACCTTTCAAGTTTTATTCATACAATTTTAGTTAGAATTTATCCCTTTCCTTCCCAAAATCAGGAGAAGATAGTATAAAATTGATACCCAAATTCAATAAGAACCGGCCTAGAATCCGAAGACTCCTTCTCAATCATAGTCCACCCAAATCTAGAGAAGGTTTCCATTTTTGGGATAGAATAACTATAAAGCCCCAATGCTTGAGGTTGGGTGGTAATTCTAAACCTCAACAGTTTTTAGCACACCCAGTGGGACACGTTCTTCAGTGAACGGGTCAAATTGCATTACATCACTTACTAGTTCTAGTGTGCTATCAGCAAGATTTAGACCTTAAAGAGGTCACATTTTGCATATCTAGTGGATCTATGAAGGAAAGTATATTGTTTCAAAAGGAGAAAAGATGTTATGTTTCAAGTTTTTTCATATTCTGATTTCCAGTCTTTCACGTGAATAAAGATGTCAATTTTTCAAGGAGGATATGCTTGGCCAGATGGTCAGTTTTGAAGGTTTCCATCATTTCAAGAAAATTTTATTCAAGAGAACCATTTTCAGTCTTATCAAGGTCAGGAATCCCAATATGATTTTCATAATTCTGCAAATAATAATGTTTCACAAAATAGAGATACTGCAAGTATGTTGCGGAATATGCTTATGCAGATTGAGGATAATAAAAGGCAACAAGAATCTGAATTCCAACAAGAGCTGGACAGACAGCTAGGGGAGCATGCTTATCAAGCCCATATTCAATAGTAGCAAGCATTGGCTTAGCAAGATCAAGGTTATCGAAGGTATCTTGCTGAGAAATACAAGAGAAATGAAGCCAAGCTTTCAGGAGGGTTAGAAGCTCAAAAGAAGGTTCATCAAGGAGAATTGCAAGCTCAGAAGGATGCTTATGAAGAGTTGATAGTTGCCATGTTTAATCATGGTCATGAATTTCAGTTAGAAAAAGAAAAAAAGAATTAAGATTTCAGAAAGAGTTTCATGAAAAAGAGCTACTAGATCTCAAGCAAAATATAGGATTCCTGGCTTCTACAGCTGATACATACAAGAGAGGTTTTCAACTTCAGATTGAGAAGTGTTTTCATCTTGAGGAAGAGAAGGAGACCATTGAGCAGGAGGTTTCTGATCTAAAGAAGATTCTTTTTAAACAACACAAAACAAAGAGGATTGTAGCAAATTAGGATAATGGTGTTGATAAGAGTATACTTCTCCTACAAAAGAATAAGGAAGAAGAAGAAGAAGATCAATTTTACGACAAGATGGAGCAATTTTTCTTTCATCTTGATCTCAAGCCCACACTTCCAGAAAGCAGCTACAAGCTACAGGAGGAGATTATTTCCAGCCAACATAATGATGAGCAAATCAATCAGACTAAAGTAATTTCTCAAGAACCTGAGGCTATAAAGGAAGGCTCCAGATTCATTATCTCTCATGGCTGTCCTATCAGGAATTTGGCCAAGATGGATGGTAGCAAAGAAGAGCAAGTTGTGCCAGCATCTCTACATGATATCCTATCAAAAGATGCACATGAGAACAAATCGAATCAACTTTCTATCCCAATTGACCAAGTAAGTAAAGTCCTACTGGTTCTTCATCAAATGTTGCTAATTGTTGATTCTCTTTAGAATGGTGGTGTTTACAGTCAACTGGATCAAGTAAGTGAAACTCATATCAATTAGATACTTATCAAGTAAATGATCATATATATCTCCTATGTTCATCTCATGATAGCTTTCTGGAAGCATATGGATTATTGTGAGCTTAAAAGGATAGGAAGTTATTTTTCACAATCAGTGAATGGTTTTGTTTAACTAGGCTTAAAGCTGGTTAAAATAGGTTAGCTTTCAAGTTTTTCCTAAGTGCTATCAAGAAAAATTAGGTCAATTTTAGTTTTAGTTTGTAACCCAGTTTTCAATAAGTCTTCTAGTTTCCAAGGTCTTCCAAGGTTGATGTCAAAATCTACAAACATAAGGAAAACATTCCTCAATGATCAAGAATACATTTACAATTTGTGATAATGAAGTTTTTGCTTCACTACCACCAATCATAAATATACACGCAATCATTGAGAAATGGTTTTCCTATGTTCACCAACTAGGTTTAGGATTTCCATAGGTGATTAACAAACTCAATACCCAATAATCTATTTTAGGCTACTGATCCCAATGTCAAGCAGGCAGACATCCATCAGACGTTGCCAGAATTGTTACGCATATTTTTCACATGAGGGATAGAAATCATAACAGTAAAAAATTGCATAAAAATACATTTCTTTGACATTACTATGCAACTAATGAAAATGAATACATTTCTATTACATTTTTATTATCAAATTTGCATTTGTACTCTAAGTATTGATCAGTTTCAAAATTTCAAATTCACAAATGATCATTACATTGTGCATTCAAAATTGAATGTAGTAAGCAAGTGTTCCTTCAAGGTTACATCTTTCATACTGTCAAAATATTACATATGTAGAACAGATTAGTGATCTATTTATTTTCTTTAAGAGGTCTTTTAGTTTTTGGAGTTGTTCATCTGCAACATCTGAAGTCTTCATGTCTTGGTCTTGTTTTTGTTTGTCCTGCATCCTAGGTCTTATGTTGGTCCTATTTCCTACAATCATCATGGAGGAAAAGATGTTAGATCCAATTGGATCTAAGCAATACATAGTTCACTAAAGAACACCATACATTAGTCAAACTCCTTGAACTGCATATTAACCGATGATATCAATGCATTAGAAAGGTAGACATCTGCATTAACAAAATAATGACATCAAAGAGACATATTTTTACAAAAACCTTTGCTATATTTAAAATATGTAGTGAGTGTCACGAGCCCATACTCAAACCTCATTTACATGTGCAAGTGTTCAAAATGTGCAAGCAATAAGAAAAAATCAATGCTAGAGTGTATGACATCATTTGTGCATAAATATGATAGATTTTTTACAAGTGTGCCGATATACATAAACATTAAGTGATGTATGCAAATGCAGAAGGTTGAGAAATGCAGTACATAACAAGTTGCTACAGGGTGCATACATGATGTTACAGATTTTGGCATTATGGATGCTGATATGAAGATGCCAGATAAGTAAGAACAATATTATCAAAGGCTGTTATACGTTTACATGATAAAAGAAAAGATGTCCAAATGCAGTATATATGCCAGAATAATTAATGAATTAAAATGTTGTTACTCTTATAAATGTTATCAATGGTGATGCTATTTAAAGTATATAAAAGGTGCAGTGATTTTCATAGTGGCACCAAAGCAGATAGATAATGTATATTCTAAAATAGTTTGTATCAAGTTCATAATTCATCAAATACAGAGAAAACAACATTGTCTTGGTGTGTTGAAATAGTAGGGTTAAGTATCCATCAAAGTAAATGATGTTGTTATTAATATAGATTTTATATTTGGAAAACAAATTGCAAGTATAGTGCATGCAGCTTGCTATTCAAGTAGTTCAAAATGCAGAGGATGTATATTTTATGTTTGAACTTCATGGGTAATCTTCTTCACCACAGGCATAACACATAAAGGGTCATCTAGAAAAAAAACTAAACAGAATGACATCAACATTTTATAACTCTATATCAATACAAAAGATAGTGTGTGTTTAGGCATGGAGCCCGAGAAGACAGTATAAGTATAGACAACAATGGAGGAGTCAACGATAATGTACAAACACAAAGAACCCCATTTATACAAGAAAAGAACCAATGCGACTGAAGTCGACAATGTTTATCTTTTAATGAACTACAGACATTAACCAAGATGAGGCTCCACCTCTGTCTGACAACAGAAGCTATGTGTGATTTATTTATTGTTACAAAGGAGTGCTCATGTGAAGATGAATACAACAGTGACTTCACTAATATAGAAGACAATGCAGAAGATAAAGAGAAGGGTGACTTATCTCTGGTTTGAAGGTCAATGAAGCCCGCGCAGTCCCTATCTCACATCAATGAGTCAACTTGAGTTTGAGGAGTCCACGATGTTATGGAAAAGCCCGATCTCATTCCATAAAATAACACATGCTCTCAGGTGCCATGCATGGAGCCTGAGCTTTGCAAGAAGAAACATGAGCCGCGCCAGTATATTATGGCCAAAAAGACTCCACATTGCAGGTAGAGCCCACTGACAGAGAGAGCCTGAGCTCTTCTAATTCAAAATATTATAAAAAAAGAAGGGTTTGAGCTCAATGTATTATGCCATGCAAAATCCAAGAGGAGTCGACTCCAGTTAAATAGGGCACATAGGATAAGAGGAACTCAAACTCATTATTTTAAAATAGTTAACTTAAAGAGTAAAAAACTCTAGCAACACTCTAGATACCGAATGAAGAGTCTCCAGATTACATGGTGAAAAGCAGGGAAGCCAAGAAAATAGTAAGAAGTTATAGAAATCTCTAGTATGGCGGCGCCCAACAACAAAGAAACCCTAACTTCTTTCCAAAGATACAAATGCAAAAAGAGAAATAACTAAAAGGAAAGCCTTTCCAAAAGTTTAATAAGATTTGGAATCTACTGTGAGAGTTGAGTAAATACCTCTGTCAAACTGCAGTGAATGAGGACTACATCGAGATGCCACGACACCCTCATCACATACCATAGCAATAACAGATTGTTTGAAAGGGGTCATAGGATATGGTGTCGTGTTTGATAGGGTTAGGGTTTTTATATGAGGTTACCTGAGATGTTTAGTTTTTGTTATATGTTGGTAATGTTTTAAATACCAAACATTAAGGTGATTTTTATATCGGTGGATGGGATTTTGATTATATTATGTAACATGTTGATATCGTAAAAAAGATGTAAATAAAAAAATATCAACTTTAGGAGACCTTTTTGGGGGGCTAGGTTTAGGGCATTAGTCATGCCTTAGTTTTAGGGATATGATGTTTTGAATAGAGTTGTGAGGAGAAAGGATATTGATTTTCGAAATTGGGCCATATGGGCTATATAGTTGACCTTTTACTTCATGTTTAAGGGGGCATAATTTAGAGAGGAGGTGCTTTCAGTGAACTACTTCTTCCTGTAGACCTTTTTTATGCTTTTTGTATCCAGGGTTCAAGATTTTAGAGAGAAGAGCTTTTAGTGAACTTCTTGTTCCTATAGCTACCTTTTTATGCTTTTGTATCCACTGTTGGTTCATGTTCGTGATATCAATTTTTTTCAAGATGATGCTTGTATTCCTTGCCATTATTTTGAGATTCACTCATGTAACTGCACACAGATTTTGAAAAGAATATAGTTGACCCATTTTTCATACATCTTGTGGTGAACATTTGTTCAAATCCTATTCAATTTTTTGCATTCAAGTGTAATAAATTTGTAGCATGGATTAGTGGATTGTATTGATTCCTATTATAGATTACAGAATATAAGCCTTTTGCAGAATATGCATGTTGTTGATTGTAAGATTGCTATTTGTGGTTAAACCCTAGTAGTGACTTTCAAATTAGCCTATGTATTGGATAGTGAGTGATATTGTAGAGATCATTAGGGTATGCTAAGTGAATGTGGGTTTGAGGCTTTGATAGATCTGAATCTTATTTGGTATATCACCTTTCAAGTTTTATTCATACAATTTTAGTTAGAATTTCTCCCTTTCCTTCCCAAAATCAGGAGAAGATAGTATAAAATTGATACCCAAATTCAATAGGAATCGGCCTAGAATTCGGAGATTCCTTCTCAATCATAGTCCACCCACAGCTAGAAAAGGTTTCCATTGTTAGGATAGAATACCTATAAAGCCCTAATGCCTGAGTTGGGGTGGTAATTCTAAACCTCAACAATGATTAAGAAAAGGAAGGTGGTAATTGTAGAACATACCAAACCTGCCCTCCAAGGTGAAATATTTCATGACGAGTTTGCACATCTTTGGATAGACTTTTGGAAGGTCAGTCGTGCTATAACCACCATTTTTAGAATATATAATAGTTATATATTATATAAATAATTGAACTTTTTAATGAAAATAACATGTTTATAGTAATAAAATATAAAATATCAATTATAGTATATCATAAATATTATATTGTAAATTAAAAGACCAATTTCAAAATAAATTAAATGATATATGAATTATATATTAAAAAACTATTGAAAAAAAAAAATTTGGGAAGCCTCCCAAAGAAGGGGTCCTATAAGACCAAATATATTTAATTAATAAATAAATGTTTAGACTTTAGAAATAGTCATAGGAGAAAAATAGTGACTTATTATTGGTTTATTGGTGCAAAACTAATTCACTATTTGTGTACAAGTGAATACAATAGTATATTTCCTATGACAAGTACAATAATTCTGAGATTGGTATATTTTCCTCGTTCATATAGGCAAGTAAAATAACTATGAGATTAGTATATATTCCCTGTTCATATAGGCAACATTGCAAGCCTATTGTGGAGATTAAAAATATTATATGAGGATTTTGTATCCATAGAATTATATTAACTATCCAATACAATGCATTTAAAAGGGCAAAATTACTATAATAGACATTTTATGTCAAAAATGTATCTTCCAAAACTAAATAGAGTATACAGGATATCTATGTAAGCACCTTAAGATGGTGGTTAGTAAGAAGAATGCCCTCTATGCATGCTGAAAATAGTAGCTAATTAAATATAAAAAAAATATAATGAAAAAGAAGAGATCCTAGCATTTAAACAAATTCAAGGAGAATTTTTCATAATGGTTTGGTCATTTCAATGTCTTTCATTTTACATTTTAAGAAAAATATTAGTTATAAAAAATAGATAAAAATAATCTCCAGTATTAGATCTCTTGCCTCCCACACCTCCACTCTTTACGACATCCCTGACCAACCACCTCTCCACCTCACCCCTCCCCCTCACTGCCATATCTTTACCACTTCTAGCATCTATGAGGTTGTCAGATCCATGAGATGTAGTAGGGCGGCAGATGAGGACGGTTTTCAGGCTGAGATCTTCAAGCTCGGTATCTCTGTGCTGAGCTCCTATCTTTCGATACTATTTAACACTGTGGTTTGCAGCGGCTTCGCCGAGTCTTGGTCAAGACACTTAATCTATCTGATTCACAAGGCTGGGTCAGTTTCTTACCCCAACAACTATATGACCATTGATGCAGGGGCACCTCGAGCCTTGAGAATTATGACAAGTTTCATAGTCTTGTTATGTTTAAGTTATTTAAAATTTCATGGCACCATTTTGCGAACTGGTTTAATTGCTTTAAAATTACATTTTACTGGATTATTTAAATAGGAATATCGGGCATGTGGATAGTTCTAAAACTATCCTAGCATCTCTATAATGAGGGAATATTGTAACCGAATGGGAACATGATGAGCATGGAAAGTGGACAGTTGTAACTGTCCAAGATGGTCTTTAATAGACATCTTTTATGTAACCAAAAAGGGGAGATAGAGGTTACGGGTGAATAGAGAGAAAAGAGAGTTTGGAGGATAATCCGAGACAGATCTTTGGTTGCCACGAGAGAGCCATGCTTTGTAATCGCAACTTTTAATTATGTAGAGTTTGTTGTTAAATAAGTTTTTTCCATATCATATCCTTTAATGTCGTTGATTCAGTATGGTTCATGTTAAATCTGGAAGCGTCTCATTTCATTTCGGGTTGTTGGGTATCATTAAACATTTTTTTTGAGAGTTTGTTTTGTTTGTGACTCAGGTTACAGAACA
>MU227324.1:168979-202975 GCA_018584345.1 Thuja plicata | reverse complement strand
GATTTACAAATCCATCTTCCAGGGCAACCAAACAGTCCCAAAAAAGCATAACTGGGGTTTGCATAACCAGGGTATAGATAACCATGATTTGCATTATTTTTCAATTCCCCAACCAAATGGGCCCTTATAGAATTGGTTAGAATGGTCCACCAGCGAAGACCATTAGATGTTGAACGCGACTCGTGAATATGCAAAGGTGGCAGGCGTATTAACTACGCATATGCTCAGCATTGAACAATGCAAAAGGTGGCAGACAGTTTTGTGGAAAAGAAACTGCGAAAGTTCTTGTGGTGAACTTTCTTGAGAAGGAAAGGTGGCGGCCAGTGCTTCAATAGATCAGCATGGCAATGGAGTACAATCTCTATTCGTGTTGAACAGACCCAGAGCTCTGTATGCAGAGTTATATGTTCTTTGAACAATCGAGGGATATGGGGTGTCATTTCCAAAGCGGTATTGCAAGATGGTTATCAAAAAGCTGGTGAGTTTGTTCATACTGCGTGGAGCCAAAGAGATACGGGTATTGAAGCTTTGTCTTTGCTTATAGCTTGGCCCTTTGCAATATGACAAGGTGGTCGTGAACACACCATCATGTTCATTATAGGAATAGGAAATAGTAACCCTAAATTAGTTATTTAAGGGAGTTGGTTCAGTGAATATACACCGACTATAGGTGAGATAAAGTTATCACATACATAATGAAGCAAGATAATGGAGAGTTTTGAAGATTGGAGGACTGGATTGATATTGTAATACATCAACCATCATGATTGGGCACACCTTCACCAAAATGTACGCAACGACACTGAATACTATTCTTAATAGGGAGTTGGATAGAAGGGATTTTAGGGCTAGAGGTCAAGCCAACTTCTAGGAAGATTAGCAGACCATGGACTACATCTTGACTTTGTGGGCGATTATTGATGAATGCTCGCCATCGTTATGCAAAATTCTATTGCTGATTCATTAACTTTCGTAAGATGTTCAATATCATTCCTCGGGTGGCCCTCTTCCAAAGACTAAGAGATATCAAGATTTTTGAGACTCTTTTGACAGTTATTATGAGACTTTATGAGGATGTTGAGGGAAGATTCAAGAATCCTAAGGGTTTCTATGATCCTATCCAGAGGACTTTTGGAGTGGAACAAGGGTGCCCCCTTTCCCCCATCTTGTTCGATATCTACATTGACGAGCTCGAGGCTTTTCTCAGAAATTACACACTTTTGAGTGATGGTTGCTACCTACACTAGGTTCTTATCTCTATTCTCCACTTTGCTAATGATGTGATTCTCCTTGCCTCCTTACCAGAAAGTCTTCAGAGACTTCTTGATAGGTTGGCATCTTTTTGTGATTTGAGAAAGCTGGTGGTGAATCTCGGTAAGACACAGGTGATGATCTTCAACTTTGTGAAGACCTCACATCTTCATTTCTACTATCAGGGACTGGAGATTGAGATTACTTCTTCATACACCTACCTTGGGGTCAATTTCTCCGTCCCTCACTTCAGCCTAACAACCGCCATTCTGCCAAGGATCAGTAAAGGGATGGGTTCCCTTGCCATGTTGGAGAGATAGTGTTTCACACATCATTTTTAGGACACCATGTCATAGTTATCCCTCTTGGATTCCTTGGTTAGACCTACGATACTTTATTGCTCTATTGTTTGGGGGCTATCACTTCTGGATTCTGAATGAGCCTCTATTGATCATGTTCAAACTATCTTGCTTCGGTGTATCATCAAATGTCATCTGTCCACCTCTCATAGCATCATTCTGGCTTAGTTTGAAGCTCATCCCTTTAGAGTGGGGGCCATCTTTGTTCTAGTTTGGTTTATTCACCACCTTTATTGTTTTGCAGACTCCAATGATAGTCACAACAAATACTCCTACCAGGGCTATTGCTCTTCAGTGCCTCTTGCCAAGTCACACTCCTCCCCTAGAGCCCATTGTTGGTATGCACATACCTCTTCCCTTTTAGGTTCTATAGGGATTGACATTGATCACCTCCCCCCTATCAATTCTCTCTTGACTCTCCGTCTAACATCCTCCCTTCCAAATAGGAGTTGAGCAGACATGTTAGACTTGACATATACATGCATTATATCACCATGACCTAGATCAACCCGTGTGGGGGTCTACGCACGAGGATGGATTTTTATGCTAAGCATTTTCTAACCATTTGGGATGGGATTATTGTTCGTCCTAGATACTTATCTCAGCATTGGTGCCACATCCTTCACATCATGTTGGGATCTTTGAAGGCTAGATCTCACTACCTTTGGGTGTAGATAGACCATCACATCAATAGAGATGATTGGATTTTTGGGTTATGCACCTTGGCTGAGATTGAGACTAAGACACACTTCTTTTAGTAATAACTAAGAGGGGGGTGAACCGGTGGCCTCAAAATTTTATCCTTTAAACATTTAACCACCAATCAAATAAACCTTAGATTATTAAGTCCCTACAAGATGCATGCCATAAAATACTTATAATGATTTAACTGTCTATAAGTTTTCCTTGTCTATCCTTATCTCCTTGATTACCGATAAGCAGTATAACTATTTACCAAAACTCAGTAAATAAGCAGAGTATACCGATCAACCTAGTGTTAACTATGTCAGATACAAAATAATAAAGAAATGAATCATACACACATAACACATGAATTTTTAACGTGGAAACCATGTTAAGGGAAAAACCAATGGGACCGGTACCCCAAATTTTCACTCTTCTGAAGTGATCCCTGTTAGGAGTCAACCCTGTTAAAGGTTACAAACACACTGTTAAGTGCAACCTTGTTAGAGGATTTTATATATAGAGGTTGTCACTTAGTATCGGGCATCTATTGCTACCATCCTTGAATTAGCCTCCTTAGACTGTCAATAGGTATCGGGAAATTCCAATGCTACTTTCATGAATCAACCTTTTTGGCACTCCTTGGGATGTACCTCAATATATAGAAGACTGTTAAGTCCTGCTCTGTTAAGAGACTTGATGCTTCAATGGTTAAAATGAAACACTATGACCTATTCATGATGCAAATTTGAATTGCAGATTTTCAGATCTATTTAAGTACATTACCTCTATGATCAATGTATCGATTCAATTCTATGTGCTCCACACTTTCTACTCTGTGATGCTGTGCTTCACTGTTCGTCGGTGTCTGTAGAATTATTTAGCTCTCCTTCAACTTGATTGATCAAGACTATATGAATTTATTCTTCATCAATTTCTCTTCAGCATCCTCTTTTTATTAACTCCCCTTAATCCCATTCATAAATGAATTAAGCTTGTCTCTTATATAGACATGATATTCACTATTTCTTGATTCTTGATTCTTGGCGTGAAAAAAAATTCAGCCAATTTGATTTAAAGTATAACTCCTGATTTATCTCATAGTTATCTTCTTTCTAACTGTACAAATCTTCTTTAAATCAATCATTTAACTTTGGTCAAATAAAATAATGAAAACAACCAGTTAAGTCTATCTTTAGCTCTTGCTAGCTAGATATTTTGCAATTTTTTTAACTCTCTGTTCCATTGGTCATCTCTGTAGTTAGTTGTCTATGACAATTGACAGTTCCATCGGCATGACTCCAGTTAGCTTCAGGATCTCCGTCTGTTGGGCATCATTGGATTTTTACTCATTGGGAAACTCTGTTTTCAGCTCATTGGGCATTCTATGGTTTTCTTCATCGGGCAACACTATCTTCTGCTCATTGGGTATCACTATGACTTTTCTTCTTTGCCTTTACCGATGGTGTGCACTCCATCGGTGTTATCTATCACTTAGTGAATATTTGACTTTTATGCATTGTTGAAAGTATAACCTTTGTGATATTGCTATCAGGAATTAACTGTGTAGTTTTTGAGTCAAACTCATTGACCCATAATTCATGAGTATAACCTAGGCTAACCTTATCATTATAACCTTTACTCCATTGATTCTCTAAAGTATAACCTTTGTGATATTGCTATCAGGATTTAACTGTGTAGTTTTTGAGTCAAACTCATTGACCCATAATTCATGAGTATAACCTTTGTTCCATTGATTCTCTAAAGTCTAACCTTTGTTCCATTGAATCAATGGAATTAATTCTCCTACTTATCAGTATAACCTTTGTTCCATTGATTCTCTAAAGTGTTTGGCATTATGTGCATGACCGCACAGATGATATCAAGTTGACATCAATGACAATACAAACCATTAACTGATTTAATGCCTTGCACTATTGGTGCATGAGTACCTAGGCTAACCTCCATTGGTTAGTAAATTTTGGCTTGTACTTGACTCTAGCCAACTCAAGAGCTTATTTTAGTTTGTTTTAGGACCTTATAAGGTCTCTTGCCATGTTGTCTAGGTGAGTTAGTCATTAGGACTAAGGTCACAATAATAGCCTTTGTTAGTTGTTTATTTAATGTCTTAAGTTAGAAGCTTAGCTTAGGTGAGAGTCTTAAATGTGTTCTAACACATCTTGTTGTTATAAAGATGCCATAAGGTTATAAATGGCTTTGGATCCTTGAGACATAGGAGGTCAGAAGCCCAAGAATATAGGAACATGGCATATGTGGAAGTTGCCAAATGTTCGAAAGAGGTTGTCTTCAATTTTGCAATTATTGCAAAAGAGTGCATGCCATTTGGGTATCTTTGGATTCCCTAAGTTATAGGAGGTTATGCTTGACCAAAAAGCCCTAAAATGAAGGAAATGAAATCTAATGATACCTAAGAATCGAACACAAAGTATTATGAAAGAATGTAATAGTTTGGAGAAAAACAAAAATAGAGTTTTCCAAGCATTTTTACAGAAAATTATTGCTGTTTTTGTAGACAATCATACTTAATAGACTGAATGACTAAAACCAATTCAGGATTAGTTTTCTATAGGTTGTTTATGAACTTTTTCATTTGAAGTGTTAGTCATTTTGAGGTCATCTATCTTCTGATTTTCAGCAATCTAGTTAAGGGAGTCAATTTTTAGCTTGTTTTGAGTAGTTTAGAGAGTCATGGCTCCACCATGAAATCTAACCATGGATAATAATCCATAGTAGATGGAAATGGAAGAGGAGTCATTATTGTATATATTTTTAGTATTTAGGAGTCAGAAAGTATGAGGAACTACTTTATATGCTAGGCCCTAGGCGAGTTTGTCAAGCCCGGTTAGAGGTCTAGAGGTAAAAAAGAGTGACAAAACATTGCATGGAGGTATGGATTTGTATGAGGGCAGGAGACTTTAATGAAGGTAAACATCATATCTATCCATTATAGGAAGATAGAAGTCCTACCAATCATTTAGGATTTGGTTTGAACAATTTTTCTATCAAAATCACAGTTCAGTCCTGGAAATTAGGCCTATTAGGCCTCTTGTCCTTGTTGGTAGGAAACCCCTATATGGTCACTATCAGACCTAGAAACTTTGTGAATGTTTTAAAACTTCAAAAATCATATTCAAATCAAGTCTTAGTTTTCAAAGTTGTTTGGAAAAGTTTTGCAAGAAATAGAAAAAGGTGACTGGTTAGGGCTACTAAAATAGGCCTATTTTTAAGGTCAATTCATGATGATTCATGGAATCCGATAAGAAGATGATTGAAGACCCTTCCAAGATGGATCAAATGGGATGGAAAAATAATGTTTTCATGATGGAGAAGACTCCTACAATGTTGGAGCATGTTTATGGAGATTTGGCACTTAGAGCCTTCTAAGTGAGTGTGGAGAAGTGAATCAAAACTAAGGTGTTGATCATTCAAGGTTAAGTTTTCAGAGATTGACTCGTATAGAAGAGTTTGAATAGGTCTTAGTTAATGATCTAAGCCTATTGGGATATCCTATAGATGAATAGGACTCTAGGAGGCAAGTGAAGTCTCTTCGAGGGTGTAAAATCAAGCCTTGAAGTTTATCATACATCATATTTGTATCAGAGCTTGGATTTGATCAAGCTTGTGGTGGATGTTGTAGCCTACTAAGTCAGTGGGATAGAATATTTCTGGAAGTTTAGAGAAGGAAAAAATCATGGTGACTAACGCTGAGTTAGCCAAAAATGTGGATGAGCAAGAACAAGACAACAAGTTGCTAAGAGAAAGGTTGGCTCAAATGGAAAAGTCCAAGACAAAGCTGAGAAGATGAAAGACAAGATAGATCAGAAAGAAAAAGAAGAAGAAAGGGAAAAGGGAGTTGATATAGAAGAGGAAGCTCCAACCCTTGAACCTATCAGTGATCAAGAACCCTTACCAAAGGCATTGAAGGCTTTAAGTGGCAAAGCTTTGGAGGGTGTACCACTATTTAGTGGACAAATGGATCCAGATTTAGTTGTGGATTGGATAGACAGCATAGAGGACCATTTTGAATGTGATGGTATCAAAGAGGCCCAAAAAGTGAGTCTGGACAAGTCAAGGTTGAGAGGATCAGCTCTCACATGGTGTAAGTTTATTCAAACTGAAAGGGAGAAAGAAGGAAAGAGTCCTATACTCTCATGGAAAGGAATGGTAACTAAGCTCCAGCAAACTTACTTGCCTGATGATTATGAAGTTCCACTTCATAGAAGGAGACACAATCTTAGACAAAAAGATATGGATGTCCAAGCATACACTGAAGAGTTCCAAAAATTGTGCTTAAGGTCACAAGTGGTGGAAGATGAAATAATCAAGTTAGTTAGGTATATGAATGGACTCAAATGGTCTATTCAAGAAGACATGAGTCTTGTGAGATTCAAAACCATCCACCAATGCTATCAAATGGCCTTGAAGATAGAGGAGAAAGGCAAAAGAAAACAAGAAAAAATTTCTAAAGGAAGACTTAAAGGAAGAGATAATAGAGGTTCAAGAGGTGGCTATGGTGGAAGGAGTTTTGAATCAAGAATACAAGGAGAAGTAAAATATAGTGAGCAACAAGAAGGAATCTCTAGTAGAGGTGGTAGAGGAAGGAACTCAAGTTTCAGAGGTAGAAGTGGTAGATAAGGAGGAATAGGCAACTATTTTTCCAATATGAAGTGATATCATTGCAACCAAATGGGGCACCCTACCTATAGATGCCCAGAGAAAAGTGGTTTATCACAAGGAGGTGATAACAGGACTAATTTGGTCCAAGATGAGTCTAATGCTGCTAATAAACATGTTGAAGTTCCACTAAATTAAGAGTAAGGAGAAAACCTCATGATGAGGAGAACTCTAATTGGGGAACTAGTGAAGGAAGAACCAAGCCAAAGAAGATCCTTTTTTAGGATCAAATGCAAGATGATGAACAAGGTATGTAGAGTCATCATTAACTTTGGTTCTACTAACAACATTGTGTTAGAGGAGGCTGTCAGCAAGTTAAATATGACAAGGATACCCCACACTAGTCCTTACAAGGTCACTTGGCTCAATAAGGGACAACATGTCTTGGTAAACATCATATCTATCCATTCTAGGTAGATAGAAGTCCTACCAATCATTTAGGATTTGGTTTGAACAATTTTTCTAACAAAATCACAGTTCAGTCCTAGAAATTAGGCCTATTAGGCCTCTTGTCCTTGTTTGTAGGAAACCCCTATACAGTCACTGTCAGACCTAGAAACTTTGTGAATGTTTTAAAACTTCAAAAATTGTATTCTAATCAAGTCTTACTTTTCCAAGTTGTTTGGAAAAGTTTTTCAAGAAATAGAAAAAGGTGACTGGTTAGGGCTACTAGAATAGGCCTATTTTTAAGGTCAATTCATGATGATTCATGGAATATGATAAGAAGATGATTGAAGACCCTTCCAAGATGGATCAAATGGGATGGAAAAATAATGTTTTCATGATGGAGAAGACTCCTGAAATGTTTGAGCATGTTTATGGAGATTTGGCACTTAGAGCCTTCTAAGTGAGTGTGGAGTAGTGAATCAAAACTAAGGTGTTGATCATTCAAGGTTAATTTTTTAGAGATTGACTCTTATAGAAGAGTTTGAATAGGTCTTAGTTAATGATCTAAGCCTATTGGGAGATCCTATAGAGGAATAGGATCCTAGGAGGCAAGTGAAGTCTCTTTAAGGGTGTGAAAGCAAGCCTTGAAGTTTATCATACATCATATTGGTATCAGAGCTTGGATTTGATCAAGCTTGTGGTGGATGTTGCAGCCTACTGAGTCAGTGGGAGAGAATACTTCTGGAAGTTCAGAGAAGGACAAAATCATGGTGACTAACACTGAGTTGGCCAAAAAGGTGGATGAGAAAGAAGAAGACAACAAGTTGCTAAGAGAAAGGTTGGCTCAAATGGAGCAACTCTTGGGAGAAGTCCAAGACAAAGTTGAGAAGATGAAAGAAAAGATAGATCAGAAAGAAGAAGAAGAAGAAGAAGCAAGGGAAAAGGGAGTGGATATAGAAGAGGAAGCTCCAACCCCTGACCCTGTCAGTGATCAAAAACCCTTCCTAAAGGCATTGAAGGCTTTAAGTGGCAAAGCTTTGGAGGGTGTACCACTATTTAGTGGACACATGGATCCAGATTCAGTTGTGGATTGGATAGAAATCATAGAGAACCATTTTGAATGTGATGGTATCAAAGAGGCCCAAAAAGTGAGTGTGGCCAAGTCAAGGTTGAGAGGATCAACTCTCACATGGTGGAATTTTATTTAAACTAAAAGGGAGAAAGAAGGAAAGAGTCCTATACTCTCATGGAAAGGAATGGTAACTAAGCTCCAGTAAACTTACTCGCCTGATGATTATGAAGTTCAACTTCTTAGAAGGAGACACAATCTTAGACAAAAAGATTTGGATGTCCAAGCATACACTGAAGAGTTCCAAAAATTGTACTTAAGGTCACAAGTGGTGGAAGATGAAAGCATAAAACTAGCTAGGTATATGAATGGACTCAAATGGTCTATTCAAGAAGACATGATTCTTGTGAGCTTAAAAATCATCTGCCAATGCTATCAAATGTCCTTGAAGATAGAGGAGAAAGGCAAAAGAAAACAAGAACAAATTTCTAAAGGAATACTTAAAGGAAGAGATAATAGAGGATCAAGAGGTGGCTATGGTGGAAGGAGTTTTGAATCAAGAATACAAAGAGAAGTAAAATACAGTGATCAGAAAGAAGGAAGCTCTAGTAGAGGTGGTAGAGGAAGGAACTCAAGTTTCAGAGGTAGAAGTGGTGGACAAGGAGGAAGAGGCAACTATTTTTCAAATATGAAGTGTTATCATTGTAACCAAATGGGGCACCCTGCCTAGATGCTCAGAGAAAAGTGGTTCATCATGAGGAGGTGATAAGAGGACTAATTTGGTCCAAGATGAGTCTAATGCTGCTAATAAACATGCTGAAGTTCCACTGAATTAAGAGGAAGGAGAAAACCTCATGATGAGGAGAACTCTAATCAAGGAACAAGTGAAGGATGAACCAAGCCAAAGAATATCCTTGTTTAGGATCAAATGCAAGATGATGAACAAGGTATGTAGAGTCATCATTGACTCTGGTTCTACTGACAACATTGTGTTAGAGGAGGTTGTAGCAAGTTAAATATGACAAGGATACCCCACACTAGTCCTTACAAGGTCACTTGGCTCAATAAGGGACAACATGTTTTGGTAAACTAACATGTTTGGTAAATCATATTCAAATCAAGTCTTAGTTTTCCAAGTTGTTTGGAAATTTTTTTCAAGAAATAGAAAAAGGTGACTAGTTAGGGCTACTAGAATAGGCCTATTTTTAAGGTCAATTCATGATGATTCATGGAATTTGATAAGAAGATGATTAAATACCCCTCCAAGATGGATCAAATGGGATGGAAAAAGAATTTTTTCATGATGGAGAAGACCCCTACAATGTTGGAGCATGTTTATGGAGATTTGGCACTTAGAGCCTTCTAAGTGAGTGTGGATAAGTGAATCAAAACTAAGGTGTTGATCATTCAAGGTTAATTTTTTAGAGATTGACTCTTATAGAAGAGTTTGAATAGGTCTTAGTAATGATATAATCCTATTGGGAGATCCTATAGAGGAATAGGATCCTAGGAGGCAAGTGAAGTCTCTTGGAGGGTGTGAAAGCAAGCCTTGAAGTTTATCATACAACAATTATCTTCAACTTAACATTATCAAAAATTCAATCAGTTACATGTCATCAATCTCTCCCTTTGGAATTGATGGAAACATACTATATTATCACACTATACTATTTGTAATACAATATGAAATACAACAGTTGAGATTCATCAAACTACCAATCTTTTTGTTATGATAACCGATAAATGTCTGATCTCTGGTAAGCTTTGTTTTAGCTTAGATTTTATTCTTGTAGGTCTTTGTCTTTTGATGTGTTGAGTCTCCTTCTTGTGTTAATTTCTCTCCTTTGACTGTTCTCTCTTTTGTGATGTCTTTTTCTCTTTTCAGCAACTCTCCGTTTGTGTAATCGTTTATACAACTTTCTCTCCCTTAGGATATAATCTCTCCCTGTTGGAGTAATCTGATAATCGATAATCTCTCTCCCTTTTTTTAGAAGAATGTGATAATATGGATAATCTCTCTCCCTTTGTCAACAATGCTAAAAAAATATCTCACAGATGTTTGACATACATTTCAAACAATCTTTTCTCTCCATCCATAATATATTCCTTGAATTTCCCTTATCCATTAGCAATACAACAATATGCTCTAGTGCTCAGTTCTGATATATACCTGTCTGTATATAGATGTAGCTTTGAAGTTCATTTCTTTTCTTGCATCAACATGAATGATATTCTAATAATATGTAGGCTGATGTAGCCTTCAGTCATATTACTGACTGGTAGACAAGGGTTTGACCCCTAGTCTCTTTGTCAAGTACTCAAATGTATCCTTGGGCAGTAGCTTGGTGAATATATAAGCTAATTTTTCTTTTAATTGCACATACTCAAGTATCACCTCTTTTTCTTGAACTTGTTCTCTCAAATAATGATACTTGATTGCAACGTGTTTAGTCTTTGCATGCATGACTGGATTCTTGGAAATGTTTATTGCACTGGTGTTATCACAATAGATAATTACTAGTTTTGAGATCTTCATATGCATACCTTCCAGCAATTGTTTGATCCATGCAATATTTGAGCAATTTGAAGCAATAGCAACATACTCTTCTTCTGCAGTAGTTTGAGAGATGCATCCTTGCTTCTTGCTAATCCATGTGACAAGTCTGTCACCCATAAAGAATGCTCCTCTAGTTGTGCTCTTCTGGTCATCAAGATTTCTAGCCCAATCAGTGTCGGTAAACACCTTAAGTTAAAATTTTCCTTCTCTTCTATACTATAAGAAAAATTCCTCAGTGTTCTTCAGATATCTTAGAATTATTTTCACAGCAGTCATATGTGATTCCCTAGGGTTAGCAAAAAATCTAGCAACAATTCCTACTGCATGTTCAATATCTAGTCTAGTGTGTACAACATACATGAATTTTCCAATCATTGATCTATACAAAGTTTGATTTACCTCTTTTGTCTTGTCCTCCTTTGTTAACTTACATCCTGTAGCCATCGGTGTTCCAACTAGTTTGGAATCTTCCATCTTGAATATTTTCAGGAGCTCTTTGATGTATTTGGACTATGTAATGAAAATAACTTCACTTTGTTGAATGATCTATAGACCAAGAAACCACTTGATCTCTCCAAACATAGACATCTCAAACTATTTTCTCATCTCATTAGAAAATGATTTGCATAGCATATCATTGCCTCCAAATATGCTGTCATCAGAAAATATTTTAGCAATCAAAGTGTTAGCATCAGTATCTTCCTTCAAATAAAGATTACTATTTTCACTAGTCCTTACAAAACCAATACTTATTAGATAGGAATGAATTCATTCATACCAGGCTTTAGGAGATTGTTTCAATCCATACAAGGCTTTGTGAAGTCTACATACCATGTTTCTCTTGTCTGGATTGACAAACCCTTCTGGTTGCTCAATGTATACCTCTTCTTCAAGTATTCCATTTAGGAATGCTGCCTTGACATCCATTTGATATACTTTGAATCCTTTGAATGTAGCATAAGAAAGTAGTATTGTTACTCCTTCTAGCTTAGCAATGGGTGCAAAGGTCTCTCCATAGTCTATACCTTCTTCTTGTGCATACCCCTTGCATACTAGTCTTGCTTTGTTTCTTGTGAGTTCTCCATTCTCATTTAGCTTATTCCTGAATATCCATTTTGTACCAATGACATTCTTGTCATCTGATTTTGGCACAAGTGACCATGTCTTATTCTTCTCAATCTGTTCAATCTCATCATTCATAGCCCTTATCGATTCCTCATTATCTAGTGCAACATTGACAAATTTTGGCTCAAACTCACAAATTAAACTATTTGAGGTTAAAGACTTACTTCTTGTTCTTGTACAAGCTCTCTTATCTCCTATGATTTGGATCTCTGGATGGTTCCTTCTTACATATCTTTCAAGTATAGGTACAACTCTTTGTGTATCATCTTGATCATTATTTTGATCTTCATTTTGTTCTTCATCACCTTGCACATTAATCTAATTTTTATCCTGGTTGTCGGTAACAGGAGTCTGACCGTCGGTTGAAACATTCTATTGTTCAAAAATTAAGCACTATTTCTCAGGTAGAGTGTTGAGTTCTTTACAGTATACAAACTTCTTGTATTCCTCTAGTTCTTTTGTGCTTTCCAACTCATTCTTTTCTGCAAATTCATCTATCTTTACATTTACACTTTCAGCAATTTTGTTAGAATCCTTGATGAGACATTTATAATTTTTTCTCTTGGTGGAATATGTTAGAGTAATAGTCTTTTGGGTTATTAATTAAATCATTTTGATCTAATTACTAACTCACCTATTCACTCTAGTTGCTTAAGCCAACCTTAGAGTTTCCCTTTTAGGGTTTCGTGATTCCTTTTTAAGGAATCACCTCTTTGTATTTCATAATGTATTGTATTAGATTGTAACACAATTGTTCATAATAGCATATTGTTTTCATGTGCAGATGATGCCTCTAGCTTATTGGCCTCCATAGATTTTTCTTGCTTTCTGTTCTTTGCTTATTCCATGTGACAGGGTTATGCATGCAGGTGTTCTTGGAAGATTAGGTTTCTACCAATTCTAACATGGTATTAGAGCCTTCCTATGGCTCTTTGTTTGTGTTTTGTTGAAGTGTTTCAGAAGCTAGAGGTTTGTCTGGTCTTTTCAGAGTTTTTATGTGGATTTAAAAGTGGTCTTTGTTTCTAGTAACTTTGGGCTCAAACAAACATCTCCATTGAGCTCAGAGCACCCAAAAGCCCTAGAATCCATATAAAACTTGTCCATTTTGGACAACGTGGTTTTGAGGAAAGAAAATTCTAGTTTCCAGTGTCGTACGGGCATGGAAACCGAGAAAAAAATTAAAAAATTATTTTTTATTGGTTTTTTAGCATTTTTTTGGCATAGCTAGTGTTAAACAAATGACACCACACTACGCCACCGCTGCACCACCACGGCCCAGCCAGCGTCCGGCCCCCGTCGGCTGTTCCTCCGCGGGCTCCTCCGGCCCCCACCACCAATTGCTGACAACCGCCACCACCACCCTCCTTAGCGACTCTCACCAGCACCAGCTCCACCATCGCCCAGCCTACCGCCAGCCCCAACCCACTGGCCCCTTCTTCCGTAGTGTCGCCTAGCTCCAGCACCCGTAGCGTCACCCGGCTCTAGCACCGCCGCCCGCAGTGCCATCCAGCAGGCTTTTAGCCCCGCAGGCACCTTTTCTCTAGCGACAATCATATGCATGACCGGGAGCTTTCACTCAGCCCCTTGTTTGTGCCATGCACCCAGGGGCTAGGGATTTTTCATCCCTAGGGGCTTAAAACTTGTTTTTTGGAGTCTTTCTGACCCCCTGACACTGTTTTTTCTCTATCTGGACCATACAGAGGTCTTTCTCAGGCTTCTTTATATCGTCGAAAAGATCTTTCTAAGATATTTTTTATTATGGAGGTTAGGGTTTTGGGATCTACAATTTTGATAGTGTTTTTTCTGTCAAAGTCTGATGTCTATATTTTTCCTTCCAGGAGCCATGTCTTGCTCATCCGGACTCTATTTTTGGCAAACTAGATATCGTTGGAAAGCTGGTTCAGTGAGTTGTTTAGTGGCAAGGGTCTTTTATCTAGATTCTACTCTAGGTTCTTTCTTGTCTAATTTTTGTACTTTCACACTCTGGCAGATTACTTGGGTTCTACAGGTCCTGGGATCTCTTCTTCTGTTCTTCTAGCTCACTCTTCTTTCTAACTTTCTAAGCATTGTATAGTTCTATTCTATAGCACTCTCTTTTCTATAAATGCACTAAGATAAAGTTCCTTCTTTTGCATTTCTGATATTTTGAGCACTTTGTGTTTGTTTGTACTCGCACTCAGTTATAAAGTGCCATGGGGGGTTATGATGTTTTGCCTTATGTGCTCATCCACCTTTGTCAAGTGAGTATACTTTCCATGACATTATCCCATGCTGTGTGTCCATGACACCACCCTTTATCCTCTGCTTGTACTTCTGTTGCACTATTGGTGTTCCTGATTCTTCTTCTTGCAGCTATTTTTAGCATTGCATTTCAGTGTTCCCGTCACCCCTCTCCATGTTCAACATTATGGGGGGGTTCACCTATTGGTACTATTGCTTCCTTGGTTATGTTGAGTGATCTACATATTTATTTCTTGTTCGTATGTATTAGGCGGATGTAGTGGCTAGGCACCTATGCATTTTGGTGAGATGGATCATCTACTATATAGACACTTGTTCATTCATACTTTTAGAGGTCACCTCTTCGATTGATCAACTCTTCAGACTTTGTCTTTTCTACCTGGTCATGCACTATTTCAGTGGGGGTTCCAACAGTTACGTCTGATAGTGTTTGCAGCTTCATGCTTCAGAGATGCTATACATGCTCTTTCTTGTTCATTTCTTTAGGACTTTCCCTAGATTGGAGGCTTTGTTTCATTCATCTAGTTCATCTCTTTTTGGGGTAGAGTTTCTCCCACTAGGTTTTTCCTATTTCCCTGCTTTACAGAGATTTCTTATACTTGGGTACCTGATCAGGCCTTTTTTGCCGGGACCCTTCTTTCCTAGTTTCTGCAGTAGTCTCCTAGGTTTTTCTTCTCCCTAAGCTTATCTTAAGGGGGGGTGTTAGAGTAATAGTCTTTTGGGTTATTAATTAAATCATTTTGATCTAATTACTAACTCGTGCCTATTCAATCTAGTTGCTTAATCCAACCTCAGGGTTTCCCTTTTAGGGTTTCATGATTCCTTTTTAAGGATCACCTCTTTGTATTTCATAACTCATTGTATCATATTATAACAAAATTGTTCATAATAGCATATTGTTTTCATGTGCAGATGATGCCTTTGGCTTTTTGGCCTTCATATATTTTTCTTTCTTTCTATTCTTTGCTTCTTCCATGTGACAGGGTTATGCATACATGTGTTCTTGGGAGATTAGGTTTCTACCAATTCTAACAGAATACCCCAAGAAAATAATTTTCATCACTCTTGGTGTCAAGCTTTCCATTTATATCATCCTTTAAGACATAAGATCTTGAAGTAACTTACATTGGGAATTTTACCATACCATAGCTCATAAGGTGTTGTCTTTGTGTCCTTCTTCAATTGTATTCTATTAAGTGTGTAGACAGCAATACTGATAGCTTCCCTCTAGAAGATTTGGGTGATGCCTTTCTCTATTATCAGTGTTCTAGCACAATCAACTATTCATATATTCCTTCTCTCAGCAATCCCATTTTGCTGTGGTGTTCTTGGTGTAGAAACCTGTCTTTTTATACCATGCTCATTATAGAAATTAGTAAATTCAGATGATATAAATTCTCCTCCCCTATCTGACCTCAAAAATTTCAAATCCTTACCATTTTTTTTTTCTACCATAGCCTTATACCATTTAAACATCTTGAATGCTTTAGATTTATCTTTTAGAAACATGGCTGTCATCATTCTAGAGTAATCATCAACAAAGAGAAAAAAATATCTATCTCCATAATAACTCTTTGTCCTCATTGCTCCACATAAATCAATATGGACTAATTCTAGAATGTCATCAGATGTATTGGTTTTACTTTTGAAACTAGACTTAGTCATTTTACCTTTTTGACAATTCTTGCACATGATGTTGTCTAGCTTTGTCATCGTCGGTAAGCCTCTTACATTCCCCTTCTGCTTATTTTTATCATGTTGTCAAAATTCACATGACACAATATTTTGTGCCACAACCATGTCTTCATTTCTAGTCATTAAGCAAGTGGTGCTAGTATCATTCAGATAAAATAAGTTACCTTTAGTCTATTCATCGGTACTAATCAGTTTTCCTGATTCATATAAGATCTTTGCCTTCTTATTCTCAAATGATACTCTGTGACCTGAATTATTCAACTGAGAAACACTCAACAAATTATAATTCAATCCTTTTACCTAATAAGCATTTTCACATTTAATCAGGTTATTCAACATTATAGTTCCTTTACCTTCAACTGGACAAGGTGTATCATTACCCATTCTTACTGTTCCACCATTATAATACTCAAAAGTGTTAAAATTTTCTTTATCATCGGTCATGTGGTGAGTGTAACCACTATCTATAATCCAGATTTCATTCTTTCTAACCTTAAATATGAGTGTAGTTTCTTCATACCTTTCATCTTCATCTAAATCGTCCTTTACAGCTACAAATACCATCTTGAAGTCTTCATCAGGTTTGATGTCAGTATTTTTATCTTTGCAAGTAGCTAGGTAGCTAGCCTTGTTGCCTTTGTCCTTGTAGTCTTGGGTATCTCATCTTTCTGATTGTCAGTAACCTCTGTAATCTTTGTTATCACCTCTATCAAATTTCTTCTCAAAAGATCTGTATTTACTTCTGTCATCTTTTCTTCTATTAGGACATCTTGCAGCAAAGTTTCCAATCTCTTTACAATTAAAGCATACAAGTGGACAATCTCTTTATAACCAATCTCTTTGTATTTACCTTTGCCTCTCTGCATTCTTCTAGCCATAAGTGCTTCTATTTCATCTACATCTTCTTCTTCACTTTCACTTTCACTATCTCTTCTAGATGTGTGTCTATGACTTGATTTGATTATTCTCATAAAAGACTTAAATGTAGACTCTAAGTTTGGTAAGACACTATTATCAAAGTTATTCATCTCAAATGAAATCAGTCTACCAATTAAACTATCAAAAGTAACTGTATTGTTTGTTACTGCTCTCATTTCTTGAAGTGCAGAAACTCTAATAGCATATACAAGTAGTAAGGTTCTTAAGATTTTACTTACCACTATCTCCTCTTCAAGTGTACCTCCAACTCCTCGTATATCATTAACTACTTCTTTTATTCTTGTGTTGTACTATGTGATGTTTTGTCCTTCTTTCATTCTAAGATCATCAAATTTTCCTCTAAGGCTTTCTGCCTTGGCTCTTAGAACATTTGTGTCAGCTCCATGTACAAGCTTCAGTTTGTCTCACATCTTCTTTGCATTTTTACAATCCTTGACATCTTCAAATTCAGCATCAGAGAGTGAGGAAGAAAGATCTATAACCATGCAGTTGTGTTCATGCTTCTCTCTCAATTGATCTACTGTCAATACCCATGTAGGCAACACATATTTAGTACCTAGGAATTGAGTAACATCATTACCAATAACTGATAAGTGGAGTCTTATCCTAATTTTCCATGAAGCAAAGTTGTCTTTGTTCAACTTGGGCACATCTCATCTGGTCATCTTGTGATCTTGGCTTAGGTATTAAAACCTTCCTTTCTAAGCACACAAGCTTTGATACCAATTGTTAGTAATAACTGAGAGGGGGGGTGAATCAGTGGCCTCAAAATTTTATCCTTCAAACATTTAACCACCAATAAAATAAATCTCAGATTATTAAGTCCCTACAAGACACATGCCATGAAATACTTATAATGATTTAACTGTCTATCATTTTTTGTTATTTGTCCTTGATTATCGATAAGCAATATAACTATTTACCGAAACTTAGTGAAAAAATCAGAGTATACTGATCAACCCAATGTTAACTATGTCAGCTACAAAACAATAAAGAAATAAATCATACACACATAACAAATGAATTTTTAACATAGAAACCCTATTAAGGGAGAAGCCACTGGGACTGGTACCCCAAATTTTCACTCTTCTGAAGTGAGCCCTGTTAGGAGCCAACCTTGTTAAAGGTTACAAACACAATGTTAAGTGTGACCTTATAAGAGTATTTTATACATAGAGGTTGTCACTTAGTATTGGGCACCTATTGTTACCATCCTTGAATCAGCCTCCTTCTTAGATTTTCTATAGGTGTCGGGTAAGTCCAATGCTACTTTCATGAATCAACCTTTTTGGCACTCCTTGGGATGTACCCCAATATATATAAGACTGTTAAGTCCTACTCTGTTAAGAGACTTGATGCTTCAATGGTTAAACTGAAAAACTATGACCTATTCATGATGCAACTTTGAATTGTAGATTTTCAGATCTATTTAAGTACATTACCTCTCTGATCAATGTATCAATTCAATTCTTTGTGCTCCACACCTTCTTCTCTTTGATGACGTGCTTCACTATTCATCGGTGTTTACAGAATTCTTTAGCTCTCCTTCAACTTGATTGATCAGGACTGTATGAAGTTATTCTTCATCAGTTTCTCTTCAGCATCCTCTTTCTATTCACTCCCCTTAATCCCATTCGTAAATGAATTAAGCTTGTCTCTGATATAGACATGATATTAACTGTTTCTTGATTCTTCACTCTTGAGTCTTGGCGTGAAAAAAAATCTAGCCAATTTGATTTAAAGCATAACTCCTGATTTATCTCATAGTTATCTTCTTTCTAACTGTACAAGTCTTCTTTAAATCAATCACTTAACTCTGGTTGAATAAAAAAAAGAAAGCAACCAGTTAAGTCTATCTTTAGCTCTTGCTAGCTAGATATTTTTTCATTTTCTGAACTCTCTGTTCTGCCAGTCATCTCTGTAGTTAGTTGTCGGTGACAACTAATAGTTCCATTAGCGTGACTCTAGTTAGCTTTGGGATCTTCGTCTGTCGGGCATCATTGGATTTTTACTCGTCAGGAAAATTTGTTTTCAGATCATCGGGCATCCTGTGGTTTTTCTTCATTGGGCAACACTATCTTCTGCACGTCGTGTATCACTATTACTTTTCTTCTTTTCCTTTACTGATGGTGTGCACTCTGTCGGTGTTATCTGTCACTTAGTGAATACTTGACTTTTATGCATTGCTAAAAGCATAACCTTTGTTCCATTGATTCTCTGAATTCTTTTGCATTATGTACATGACCGTTCAGATGATATCAAGTTGACATCAATGACAATACAAACCATTAACTGATTTAATACCTTGCATTATCAAGTCAACTTAACGTTATCAAACATTCAATCAGTTATATGTCATCAACTTCATCTTTTGTTGTCCTACTTACTATGAGATTAGAGGGAGATTCTATTGCTTATTTAGAGGGTGCAGTTCCTTGACTGCTTTCTTTAGCTACACCGATTAGAGATGCCTGCTACTTTATCTCCATGAGACTGTATAGCTACATGAGCATACTATACAACTTCTTTTCCCAGAGATAGATATCTGATCAGTTCATTAAGACCTTCTTCTCACCCTCATCTCCTTTATGGAGGGCGAATCGGCCTCACATTGCGTCCATCACAGGTCACTCTAGACCTGTGAGACCCCACATGCCCTTTACCCATCAACGACACATACCTAGCAGCTCACATCGACAACCCAAGGTTCTTTCTCATTTGGATCATTATCCTCCAATGTTGGATTTATTTCTACCTAAAAATGATCCCATAGTCCTTCTCTTGTGTATGTTCTTCTTACTTTCTATTTCTTGTTCTCTTCTTTCTTTTTTCGCTCTGGGTTGCTTTCTTAGCCATTGTATTGTGGTTTGTTGGTTCGTTGTTCCTTTTGTTGTGCATTTCCAGTCCCTTAGACCCTTGTTGGTCTCTTGTTGGACATTAATAAATTTATCTTATCTTATCTAAAACTAGAAAACAAAAAAAATCTAGATTAAAAAATAAATTTATATTTAATAAAAGTATTCCTAAATTTATACTTTCTATTTGGAAAAGATTCTAAGTTAATATAAATATGCAATAAACAATAAATAAATATGTATTACGTAAACTAATATTTATTAAAAATAAATGTTTAATATTTAATATTATGAAAACTTTCTAAATTATAAATAACCTTATAAATAATATATAAAATATTAAATTCACTAAGTTTTTAAATTCATATAAGAAAATAGAAACTATGTTAAAAATTAAAGAAACTTTACAAGAACTATATATTTAAGAATTTATGCAGTTGGTAGCTTTTGAGCAACAAATTTATTTATATTATTATGAATAAAATATAAATTAAGATATTAAAATCAAATAAATTTAATGTAATAATATAAAATTTACTTATGAGAGTGTCTCGTAATAGTTTATTTTAAGATTTTTATTATTTACTTTTGTTCATGCAAATGCATATATAAGGTTTGCATAATTGCAGATCTAAGCTTTACACAAGTTCATATATGAGATTTACATATATGAATGGAAAAAAATATTAATGGAAGATGACCCCTTAATGAATCTAAGTTATTATTTCACATATAATATTTGAGGGAATTTAAAAATCAATTTATCAAATAGGGCGCTGACATGAATTAAGTAGATGAGACTAGTTGTGAAGGGTTTAGTAAATCAATTGTTTGTCCCTTAAAATCATGGGGAATATAATTATTGGACTTTAAAAGAATTTTCTGAATAGAAATCCACCAGCTATTTCTTAATTATTAAATCTTTAAATAATCTCTAAGTAAGGCGTTTCTTCAAATATTACTTCTCTATCAAATATAAGTTGGTACAAAAGAAAGACTAAATATATCACCCTTATAGACTCAAATTATTTTTTAATTTATGAGGAATAGACCATAAACATGGAACACCTTAAGGCTTAAATTTTTTTGAGCCCGCTATTCTCTCTTATTTCTATATGCTATGGATGAAATTTTTCCCTTTGAAAATAGTTTCCAAGGTTACCAATGCATAGATCAATAACCCTAAACATTTTATTTTAAAAAAGCATCAAACGCATAAATCAATAACAAGTAGATCAAAAATATTCTCACGATCTCCAAAAGAAAACAATAGAAAAGGCATAGAAAAAGGGGCGAAGACATGAGCTTACAGTCTCAAGCAAAGGAAATAAAGGGATCCACATGACCTAATGCCACCTTGGAAAATGCACCAACATCTTTCCAACCAGTTGCAGGAGGCTTGTCCGCTGTCTCCACAGATCCCATATAATCGTTCTCTCCTTTAATACGTTGATTCGCACCAAGAATCCGATTCCTGCTAGAGGAACCGTTTGAATTCCTCGCACTCTTTCTCTCTCTCTCTCCCGCTCTCCATATTCTAAAATGAATAGTTGTGTTGTCTTTTGTAGTTTCCAACTTCTGCAATTTTTAGAAATATCCTTTTAGTGGCATCATTTCTTTAATTCTTCTAGATTTTATTTTATACGAGATCATTTGTGTATTTCAAGGCATGCTAGGGAATTTTTTTATCTATTATCTTTGTCTTTATGTTTATAATATTTTATGATCATTTATTTTGAGTATCTATTTGATATTTTCATACGGATTCTTATTGATATATGCTTATTTTGGACCTATTGTGTAATTAAGGTCACATAAGGGTCATGTTCTTGTTCCTTGGCATCTTATCATTGGAATAAATTTTTGTGTAAAATTGGTGATGAGTGTGATCCTTGACCTTCTATGTTATTTGTTTCAATGGATCCAAAAGAGGACTTGTAAATGAGCTATATAGTATCTGGATTATTATTATATTTTGGCAACCTAGAGAGTTCCTATGAGATCCTGATTATGATGTGTGCATGGTATTGGTTTAAAATTCCTCTTTGTTATGATGTCATTTGTGGATTCTATTGATGATCTTGAGTTTCAATGCTCCAAATTCTATTTTGTGGTTCTTTGGATTTTATGAACCCGAAGGATTATTCTTTATTTCTATTTTGATTACTATGCATTTTTTGTAGCATATGGGAGGGTTTTCCAAGAGCATTTCTAGGAGAGTGGCTCGCAATGGGGGTTGGGGCCCAAAGTGCTTAGTCCAAGAAAACCCATTGTGAAGTTTTTATCAAGTGAAAACATAATTTCAAAAATTGGAATGGGTTCCACATTAATAAAGATAATTAAGTGTCCTTGCCCATTCCTATATGAGACCCTTTATGGACTATGGATGTGTTGGATAAGTTCCAGTGGCCTGTGTGGTGCTGATCGTCAAATCCAAAATCTTTGTCCTCATGATTAAAGGTTGTTAGTTATGCCTTATTTCCACCTTGGGGTAGGGGTCAAGAGGAGGAGACTACTAGGACAACCCAGGAATGGGAGCTATGTGAAGATACCCTCCGACATGTGTCTTAGGATTTCCTTAGTTAACCTTGTGGTTCACCTCTAGTATAGTGTGCATTCTTGTGGTATCTCATGTGAGCTTTGTGATATGTCATTGTATTCCTTGAGCATATGTTATGTAATTTTTTTATCTTCTTATGTTTTCTTGTGATGTGGTTTGTTGTATGGTGTGGGACCTTGTGTTATCTCCTCTCTCAGGGGAGTGAGTCTCAAGGTTGTACATGGTTAGGTGGTAAATATTTTTCCATCAAGGCTCATTGTTGGTTCGTGGCCTTTTGGATAGTTCATACAACTTTCTTGCATTTTCATTGTACCTTCATACAAGTTTCTTGATAGATGATAATTATTGTAAATTGTATCATATCTTGTAAGATGAATCTTGGCATTAACCCATACTCTTGTAAATAAATATAAACTACCATACATGTGTATTGATGATCATTGAAATGTACTATGGATAGAATGATTATGTATCATTATGTAATAGTTTATCCTTTTATGGATTTGTGGTTTATTAAATGGACGTTGCATTATTAATCTAATGTATTTATTTTACATTTATTTTTCTATTTATTGATAAGTAGCAACTTCGGGGAACTTAAATGGATATGATGTTGTTATTATGATGTTATATTAATGTTAGATGTATAGTTAAAGTTAAAAAAAAAATTGTGTAATGTTTATATCAATTTAATTTTGTCCTATCAGGTTCCCTAGAAATGTATTACACATCCATGAAAGCACAACACAATTTGTGAATTCTATTTAATGTGATAAATCAAAAGATTCAAACACGTTCAAAGTATAGTGTATAAAAAGTGAATGCAATTATTGTAGAGATTTGAAGAAAATTTTAATGCAATTAAGAATATTGATTTTTCAATGCAATTTATGTGGAAGAGATTTGAATATGAGACATACCAAACTAAGTTAAGAGTTGGATCTAAAAAAATTGTGTTGAAAATGAGTGAATTGCCCTACATTGATTTTATGGATAGATTTTGTAATATCATTTATCCACATATAGAACATTATCATAGTGCAAGATGTCAAGCTATAGATTTTTACGAGTCAAAAATTTGTTTTCCACCAGGTTTTTTTCTTTAAATTGTAGTTTACTCTGAGAACTATACATTTTTTTCCTCATGTAGAGATTCAAGCTCAATATTATCATTCTAACCAAGTTACAATATTTGTATATGTTTACTATAGATATGCGCATTTTGATAAGGATGGTGTACAAAATAGTGAAAATAAATGTATTATCATCAAGGAGGTTCATTTCTATATCAATAATGATATGGGTAAAGATAGGAGCTATGTAGCCTATTATTTTAGAATTTTTAATGAAGATAAATTAGACAATGTGGGATAAATGCTTTACAACATTGGATTTGGTCTGATGGATGTGCTGGTAAGTGTGCTTCAATTGAGTTCAATATTCATTTAAATTATTCTTTTATTTAATCAGTATATAGATTATATATGTTTTTGGATTAGATTGTAACTTCATGCCATGACAATTTAAGTCTGCAAAATTGTTTAATTGGCTATACATATAACATGCTAGATATAATATAATTTTTTTTGTAGAACTTCTTCGATAGTAGACATGGAAAAGGAGAGAATGATGGAGCAAGAGCATATGTGAAGCACACACTTTGCCAACATGAACTTGCAAGTACTTCATTGTAGATATAATTCTCAGTCTACCTTAAAAATAAGTATTGTATATATATGGCTTGTCAACTTTGATAAAGGTAGTTCTTGTGCTAGAAACAGCATATAAAATTCAAATGAAATTATTGAATGGTAAAAAATTCATTTTGATAGTCGTAACACAACATACAAAATATATTATTTCTGCGAAGTGAAAGGTAAAATCTTGTGTTCAAATTCTTAAAAAAAATCATTTGAATGTGTATTTAATTTTTTTGAACTATATACATGTTAGTTTGACTTTATTTTAACTCTCGATCTAAACAAGTAGATTTGTAAATTTATATTTGTAATAGATATTGATGGTTCTAATATTTATAATTATCAAATAATTACTGGTATTAGAAGTTTACATCAAGTCATGACTATGGGACATACCAAGCCTTTTGTTATTTAAGTAAGAGAAAAATAACATTTTTGTGTTGACCACATAGAGAATGAAAGAAATACTCAATGTGAGAACATTAGAGATGGATATATTTCACAAAGGGAAGTGAAACAATTTGATGCAATGCCTCCTTATGAAGACAGTGATATTAATATAGATATTCATGATACCATATACTTAGTTGATTATGAGAGAATTTCTGATTTAGTTGATACAAGTGCGTGTGTACGCATGTTCTTTTCAAAATTAATTTTTAATTTTTTTTTTTAAATTAAATATTATTCAATAATTTATCTCAGTTTTGTTTTTTAATTTGTAGTCTACATGTGATATTGTTACCGTGGTTGTGGATCTTGATAATACATAAGGTGAAAAGTATTATCTTCTAAGATACATGAAACCAAAATGCAATTGTCAATATCAATTGAAGATAGTGATGGACGACTGTATCCCACTAGATTATTTGTTATTGAAGGCACCTATTATAACCAAATAAAGAGAGATAAAAGTGGTGCTACATTTATTGATTACATGCCAAGCCAAAAAATTCTACATTATAGTCACTTGATTATAGAAATGAGATTGTAGTTGGACACATTCCTAAAAAGAGGACGTGGCAACCAAAAGTGGAAATTGTGTATTGAAGATCATGTAATTTTTTTTGAGATAATGAAATATAGGGAGGATCTAGACTATATGTACCAGGAGCTTTAAGTTAAACTTACTATTGTTGAGTATTGCAGAAATGATGATAAACATTATCAGTTAATGTATTGTCATTGATGGCAACTTACTTGAGTATTATTATGGTGGAAAACATTTGTTATGCATTGAATATCTGGAAAAACCAATTTTTATGTGGTCAGTAAATGAAGAGTTATGTATACACCGAGACACAGTGTAAACTGAGTAAAACATAGTGTATACCGAGCACAATGTTAACCGAGCAAGGGATTGCCGACAAAACTATTGACCAAGCAATTAATTCAAAATGAGGCTGACTAAGATGATTAGATGGAAATTGATGATTTAGAGGTAAAAGATAAATTTTGTTATTTGATCAAACAACTATTAAAATTCAAGTAAGGTTGGATGACAAAGATTAAAACGTGTTTTTAATACACCTGTCGAGGAAGGTTTAAATGGTTAAATAAACAATGAAGGTTAAGCGAAAAAAATTGAAGGATGAAAATTAAATGAAACATGATGTCTATACAAGAGGCAAGAGATTCATTTGTGAATCATGTGAGAATTGACATATGCTGAAGCATACATGCAAATTTATGCATGACAGATCAAACTGGTTAAAGACAGAACCAAGTTTTTTTCTGCAGACATCATCGAGCAAATAGAGGAAAGAGAATTACCAAGTAGAACAATGTATAAGATGAACTAAAGTGAAAAAATTCATCAGAGGTATTATGTACTTAAAATAGATGTGAATATTTTCAAATCAGAGTTGTAATTGAATCAGAACATTGCTGTAATAGTTTAACCATTGCTATAGATAAATCTATTAACCAAGTAGGATAGTGAGTCCTTAATATAACATTCAGAGAATGTTGATTTATTTCTTGTTGACCCTATAGTGAATGCATGGTCAAGAGAGAACTATTAGTATTAAATCCTCTAACTAGGTCACATTTAACAGTGTGCATTGTAACCTTTAATAGGGTTGGCTCTTCACCGAGCTCACTTCAGAAGAGTGAAAATATTTTGGGTTACCGGTCCCACGTGGTTTTTCCTTAGCAGGGTTTACACATTAAAAATATATGTGTCAATGTGCATGAATGTTGTGAATTTTTATTTTACTTTACACTTTATTTTATTGACCTAGATCAGTAATCATAGTATTTATTTACTGACATTCGGTAAATACTATCGATGAAAGTTTAAGATTACAGAATACATTTTCACGGAGTTGAATTATATGATTTAATTTGTTTTTTTATACACATGGAGGAATTGGGGAGTGTAGGATAGTTTGTGAGGTCACTAAGTCTAACTAATTTACCCACCCTCTCATTTATTTTAACATTTGGTATCAGAGCAACAGTGCTTATCAAAGCATACAGTACTTATCAGGAAGTAGACAATGATTAGAAGAAATTTTTAAAGGACTTAAGCTAAAGATCACAGGATGTATAAGAGAGATGCACCTAAGATAAATAGGGAGAACTTATTGACATGGAAAAGAAGAATGAGATTATACCTATCAGGAATTGTAAGCAACATTGAAGATTTTCTATACAATAAATTCATTCTACCTACTAGACCTTTGACGGTAAATCAGTTGAAAGAAAAGAATGAACATAGCCTTATCATGGTGGAGATTGCTTCTTCACTTAGAGATTCATAATTTGAGGACATCAAGACATGTACAATTGCCAAGTAGATGTGGGACCAACTTACAAGAGTTTATGGAGGATATGTAAATTTATTGGGAGCCAAAGATGAGAGTCTTCATGAAAAGTTTGATGACATGCGAATGAAGGAAGGATAAAACATCACATAATACAATATATGACTTAAATAATTTGTGAATGATATTCGAGGATCTATTGGTACCATTGATGAAGACATAATTGTGAGTAACATTCTTAGAACTCTATTGCCTGTTTATTCTATAAGAGTCTATGCAATACATGAAATGAGAGCTGCACCTAAAAATAACATTACTATTGATAGTCTTGTTGGAAGATTGATTTATTTTCAGCTGAATAAGTTTGATAACAGTATTGTTCCATTTATGGAGTTTTCATTTATGTCTACTTTGAAAATTGGTAAATCTAGTAGCAAACACATAATCAGAAATAATAGTGACAATGATAGTGATGACAAGGAACTTGATGAGATTGTAGCTTTGATGTTATAATATTGCACAGAGGTAAATGAAGATATATAGGTAAACTACCTTTGATATGATTTAACTGTAAAGAGATTGGCCATTTTGCTGCAAGATGTCGTAACAAGAAGAATGATGGAATACATGATAGATCTAATGACAGAAAGGATGACCGAGACTACCAAAACAACCGATAGTATGACAAGAGAGATAACTGACATTACAAGGATAATGGTAAGAAATCTTGCTAAATTGATGAAGATAAAGATAATAACAGTGGATGTGACATTGATGGATATATTGAGACAATGTTTGTAGCTTTAAAAAATGATTTAGATGAAGATGAAAGGTATGTAGAGATAGAACTTATCTCTAGAGTTAGTAAACATGATATTTGAGTTATTGATAGTGGTTGTACACATCACATGACTGGTGATAAAGGAAAATTTGAATTTATTGAACATTATGATGGATGATCAGTAAGAATGGGAAATGATACACCCTATCAAGTGAAAGGGAAAGTTAGTATTATGATAAACAATCAAATCAAATGTGAAAATTCTTATTTGGTAAAAGGACTTAAGTAAAATCTGTTGAGTATTTCACAGTTGAATAACATAGGACATCGAGTTGCATTTGAGAACATAAAAGAAAGAATCTATGATGGAAAAGGAAAATTGATCAGTACTGGTGAACAATCTAGAGGTAACCTATTCCATCTTGACAGAGCTGAAACTACTTGTTTATTGAGAAAGAATAAAGATATATGGCTATGGAATAAAATAATTTTTCATGTAAATTTTTACAACATGGTTAATATTACTAGAAAAATAAAAGATAGAGGCTTAATGAGCTTATCTAAACTAGACCATGTAATGTGCAAAAATAGTCAAATGGCAAAGATGCCAAAATATAGTTTCAAGAGATAGAATTTTTCATCTAATGATATTTTGGAGTTAGTTCATATAGACCTATGTGGACCAATGAGAACACAAAGCTATTATGAGGATGGATACTTTATTTTATTTGTTGATGGCCACTGTAGGTTGATGATTGTAATGTTCTTAAAAGAAAAATTAGAAGCATTTAAGATGTTTAAGTGGTATAAAGATAAAGTGGAAAAAGAAACTAGTAGAGATTTGAAATGTTTGAGATCTAGTAGAGGAGGTGAATTTATTTCTGATGATTTCACTAACTTTTGTAATGAATATGGAATCAAAAGACATGTTTCTTCACCGAGGACACCACAAGAGAATGGAATTGCTGAAAGAAGAAATAGATCAATTGTTGATTGTTCCATAACACTAATGATTGAAAAGAAAGTTGCACAAATATACTCAAGAGAAGCAGTCAGCATAGTTGTTTACACACTGAACTAAGTACAACTAAAAAAAGCTTCAAATAAAACACCTTATGAGCTATGGTATGGTTATACACCTAATGTGAGATATTTTAGAATACCTGGAAGTAGGTGTTATATTCTGAAAGATGATCGAAATGGAAAATTTGATTCAAAAAGTGATGAAGGAATATTTCTTAGATATTCTACTAAGAGTAAAGCTTACAAATGTTATAACAAGACAACTAACAAAATCATTGAAAGTATAAATGTGAAATTTAATGAATTTTCTAAGATAAATGATGAGAACAACATTCAAGAACCTGAAGATTACAGTAAATTTCTTTACTAGGATGAACTTGATACTATATCAACACAGATGCTTAGGGTTACCAAGCAATAGGGTAATGTCACTGGGAAACATGTAGTAGATACCGAGCATAAGGAAAATGATGAAATAGAATATCATGAACTAGAAGACCATGAACCTACAGAAGAAGATAATGAAGAACAAAGAGTTGAGCATGTACTTTATAAATATGTTAGAAGACACTATCCATGGAATCAGATTATTGGAGAAAAAAGAGCAAGCATGATAAAAAGAAGTATGTTTAGAGATGACACTTGTTTAATTTGTGAATTTGAGCCCAAGAATGTTAGAGATGAATTAGAAAATAAATACTGGATTAATTCTATGAAAGAGGAAATTGAGAAGATATAGAAAAATAAGACATGGACATTAGTACCAAGACCGAGTGATAAAAAGGCCATTGGCACCAAATGGATTTTCAGAAAAAAAAAATTGAATGAAGATGGGAATGTAACCATAAATAAAGCAAGATTAGTTTGCAAAGGGTATGCATAAGAAGAAGGAATTGACTATGGAGAAAAATTTGCACCTATTGCTAGACTAGAAGGAGTAAGAATACGACTTGCATACGCTGCATATAAAGGATTCAAGGTATATCAGATTGATGTGAATTCTCATTTTTTAATTGAATAGTGGAAGAAGAGGTATACATTGAGCAACTTGAAGAATTTTTTGATCTTGATTAGAGACACATGGTATGTAACCTACACAAAGATTTATATGGACTGAAACAAGCACCAAGAGCATGGTATGAAATATTGCATTCTTATCTAATAAGTACTGGATTTATTAGAACAAGTGACAACAACATTTTATATTTAAAAGGAGGAACTGATGATAAGAAAATTATTGGTGAAATATTTGTTGATGATATTATATTTGGTGGTAATCATAACTTATACACTTCATTTGCTGATGAAATTAGGAAAGAATTTGAAGTATCGATCTCTCATAACAACCTGCAAGATCTTTCATTTGCTGATGAAGTAATATCAATTTTTTTCTTGGATTGAAAATTTTATAACAACCCACAAGAATATACATTACTCAATCAAAATACATCAAGGAAGTACCAAAGACATTCAGAATGGAAAATCAAAACAAGTCAGAACACCTATGGTAACAAGATGTAAAATGATAAAAGAAGACAAGACACCAGAGGTAAATCAAACTTTGTATAGATCTATGATTGGTAAATTGATGTATGTTGTACACACAAGACCTAACATAGCACACACAGTTGGAATAGTTTCAAGATTTTGTGCTAATCCCAGAGAATCACATATCACTATTATCAAAAGAATTTTTAGATATTTGAAGCACACTGACGATTGTGGACTATGGTATAAAAGAGAAGAAAAGCTTGAATTGAAAGTTTATACTGATGCTTATTGGGCTGAGAACATTGATGATAGAAAGAGCACTACTGGTGGAGCATTCTTTATTGGAGAGATACTAGTTACTTGGATAAGAAAGAAGAAAGGAAGCATATCTCAGTGAACTGCAAAAGAAGAGTATGTTGCTGCTGCTGCAAATTGTTCTAACATAGCATGGATAAAACAACTATTAAAATGAATGAATGAAGAGATCACTGACCCAATGATGATTTATTGTGACAATACAAGTGTTAGAATGAATTTAGAATAACTTAGAGGGGAGGGGTGAATCAGTTATCCTCAGGTCTAGAAGTAGCAAATTAAAACTTTCTATACTTCAGATCTACTCGGCAATAGTAGCATAAATCAAAAACTTTAATCATGCAGTTTACTATCAATTGAAATTAGTTTGTAGTAAAATAACAGTAAAGAAAACTATAAGCATTCACACAAGTTGACACAAGTATTTAACATGGAAACCCAAAATGGGAAAAACTTCTAGTAACATACCAAGTTTTCACTCTTCTGAAGTGATGCCCTGTGAGGAGCCAACCCTATGAAAGGTTACAATAACACACTGCTAGGTGTGACCTGGTTAAAGGATTTAATCACCCTGTTAGGAGTGGCCTTGTTAGAGGACTTAGAACATTCCAATCTAAATGTCACCTTGTTAGAGGATTTATACAAATGACTGTTAAGTCAACCTTGTTAAAGGATTTAACTGATACAATGGTAAGAAAGTAATCAGCAGTTTGTGATCTGGTACATACAACTTACTTTGCAATTCAGATCCAATTACAACTCTGATGTTAACTTACTGTATAGCCTGCATTGTCATTTCAACCTTCTGATCTGCTTGGAAATCCGTCAAGCAATCACACATGCAACGTTATGCTTCTGGATTTTAGCCTTCTCTGCTAGATTATGCCAAGTAGTAAATCAACTATGCAAACCTCTTGCATACACATACACTCTTACACACTTCCTGAATAACCCCTGAGGTTATCATATACCTCTTTATCTAGGTTAGATAAAATTTTTACCTCTTAAACAAGATCGTAGATCTTAGGTTAGGTCAGATCCAATGGATCATTCCATCTTTGTATTGCATTTACTTCTCCAAAGTAGTCTCTAATTAAATCTTTAAACCATTCATTAATTACGGTTACCCATATATTAAATGACATGGATCAATCTTTAATTAACATTACATATCCCAATAAAATCAACTAAGTCAGCTAGAGATCTCAAATCTCATCATTAATCCTATTACTGTAAGTCAGCCAACATCACTGTTTCCACTCGGAAATTTTAATGGTGCTCGACATTGAGTAACTTTTTTCTCATCACAAGCAACTTTACTCGGCACAAGCAACTTTGCTCGGCATAGAACAGCCAGAAAAACTGTCTTTGAAAGATAAGAAACAAATTACTTTGCCAGAGTGCCAACTGATCAAGTACCCTTTTAGTTGCCTTAACTCAACCATTCACTTGGTCTTCTTGTTAAATCTTCTTCATCAAAAATAGATATGGTACTCAAATAGATAACAATAGTCTCACCAGTAAAGGTTTGACAGCAATGAAAAAATAACAATTGCTTGCATTGTCACTTTCCAACAACAAGTGCTATAAATATTTCAAAGAATCCTATGATGCATGCAAAGACAAAGCACATATCTATAAAATATGACTACTTGACGGAACAAGTACAAGACAAACAAGTAATATTGGAATATGATAATCAAAAGAAAAACTTGTAGATATATTCACAAAACCCTTACCAAAGGATACATTTGAGTACTTGAGAGGTATACTAGGGGTTAGTCCCTTGTCTATTGACAATTGAGGTGATTAGGAGGTTGCTTCAACCTATATGAAATCATAATATCAATCATGTTGATGCAAATTTGAACTGGACTGACACAAACATATCAATACACTAAAAGGTACCTACTGCACCGAATATCAGAGATATTTTATTTTGGCTACTGAAGAGCTATATATTTATTTTTGGCATTGTTTCCAAAGGGAGAGAAAATTCATGAAATATGAAACATATAAAAGGAGAGAGTTGAAATATATATCCACTAAAGGGAGAAAAGAGAAACGGAAAGACATATCTAGTCTACAGAGAGATTCATCATGCAATAAACAATAATAATTTTTGTACTGACACAATTGATATTCAAGCTAGGGAGAGCTACTGAATTGTTGCAGTTGTAGAACAAATGATTGGTATTTATTGTATGGCATCATTATACTGCATATTTCATATTGTGTTTCCATCAATGCCAAAGGGAGATATTGATGAACTACAACTAATTATAAGTTTAAAGTCATTTGTTGATATTAAATCTCGTTGCAGAAGTGATGATAAACATTAACAATTAATGTATTGTTATTGATGTCAACTTATTTGAGTATTATTAAGGTGGAAATTTTTATTTATTTATTGAAGATCTGGAACAAACAATGTTTATGTGGTTGGTAAATGAAGAGTTCTTTATACACTAAGAGATAGTGTAAACTAAGTAAAAAATTAGTGTATACCGAAGACAGTGATAACCGAGCAAGGGATTTTTGATACAACTATTGACCAAGAAATCAATTCAAACCGAGGTTGACTAGATGCTGAGCTGGAAATTGATGATTTTGAGGTAAATTATAAAGTTTGTTATTTGATCAAACGGCCATATGTTTTTAAAACAACTACATAGGAAGTTTTAAACGGTTAATTCAAGAAACCTCATTAGGAGCCTTATTAGGGCTACTAGAAACCACTAGCCCTACTCCTATAAGCAAGGAACTCGATGGAAGAATGGATAACCTATGGCTTTAAACCTTCAATAATGGAGTCAATAGGAATAATTTAGTGTGATGACAACCTTACAAAGCGTGTGTGTAAGACTTGTATTGGTTTTGTGGAATCTACCCTAGTAGGTTCAGTGAGGCATGAACTCATTATTTGTAGGGATGTTATTAAAGTGAAGGGTAACTGAAGAAAGTGTTCTACCCTTAGGTTAGGGTTCGAGAAGAATCCCTATTAAGTCTAGAGTAGAGACCCAGGATTGAGTCAAGTTGACTCAGTGAAATAATCTCCCTATCAGAAAGAGATGTATATAATGCATCGCCACTAATATAATCATATGGATTATATGATAGAACATTTTCAATCATATGTACCAACTCATCTATAAATAATTCTTTCATTTTCCCTATTGGGAGGGATAGGGGTGTTGTATAGTGTAAAATTTAGCTTCATTAAAGAACAATGTAGTCTCTGGATAGTTTTCGCAAATAGCCGCTGCCTATCCTCATTAGATGTGGCATATTGATGTGATATTTTCTCACTGTCAAGGTGAACATTATGCTCAGAATCAATATATTATGACTTGTGATCTACCATGATGATATAAAAATATAGATATTTGCATACATACATACATTGCACAATTAAAAAGAAAGAATAAAATTAAACTATACATATACATATATATATACATACACATAAATACACACACACACACACACACACACACACAC
>MU227324.1:144768-168879 GCA_018584345.1 Thuja plicata | reverse complement strand
GACATATTGAAGAAGTAGGCGAACCTGATATCTCAGATCACAATGAACTTGAAGAATATTTTCAGTTAAATACCAAAAGTAACCATAATTATATAATCAACTTGGATGAGACTGAGAATGTCAGAGATGATGATAGTGCAGGGAAGAAGAAAAGAAAACACAATTCAAAGAAGGATAAGGAATGAAAAAATGATAAGAAGTGGGAACTGTCGAGGCTTTTTCAAATAGAATGGGTGTCAAAGTAACCATTCATTGAATTAGTGGACAATCCATTTGAAGGTTAGCCTCTGGTAGAATAGAGATGTCAGATTTGTACCAAGATAAATAAGAAGGAAAAGAGGTTGCAGTTAAAAATGGACACCATAGAGAAACATATGGGTAAAGTTTACGAAAAGAAAACCATAGATGGATTTGAAAAATCAGTGATAAGATGGAAAACAAAGGAGGAATCTCTGCATGTTAGGAATGCAGAACTATGTGAATTTTAGTAGAATATACAAACAAATCCTGCTCAAGTTAAAGGCTCTATTGAAGCTTGTTTTGGAAAAGAATTGGAAGTATAAATAATGGGAAACGTTGTTCAGTTAAGTGTTGTCTTTAACATTTTGAGCAGAGGGTATCCTATGATAGGCTACCCATCATTGAGTAGTTTATTACACTTTCTGAAAGTTTGTAACTATCCTAACAGTCATTGGTCAGTAAATAGTGGATGGGAATGGGAAAGTTGTCTAGCTGAGATTGAAAAAGAGGATCTAAAGGAAAAAATTAAAGAGTCAAATTTTATTTCATTGTCTTTAGATGAGGTTACATCGGTAGATAATACTTTGTGGGTATGCATGCATATTTATACTATACAAAATTTTGTCTGCCAACCTCATCTACTAACTTTTGCTAAAATTAAGGATAATGCAACAACATGAAATTTATTTGAACAAGTAAAGAATTCTCTAATTGAATATGGATGTGTAAATTACATGATGATTGCCAATAAGTTGGTGTGTATTGGAGCAGATGGAGTTTTAGTAATGCAAGGCCACAGGGGTGGTCTTTGCACAAAGATACAATCTTCTTGTGTACCCTAGATTACTCTCATTCACTGCATGGCCCACAGAATGAATATAGCTTTTGGAGTTGTCAGCAAGTATTCTCTAGTACAAAAAATTAAAGTTTTAATCAAAGAGCTCTACCAATACTTTTTTCAGCGTCTGAAATGACTCAAGGAATTTCAACACTTTTCCAAAGGACTAACTGATGGGAACAAGATTTTGAAGGATAATGATACTAGATGGATCTCTTTGGATGGACCAGCACATCGAGTGTTTTTAGAATATCAATCGATTTAATGAACTCAAGTCATGAAGAAGGAGGGCTACCCAACTTTCCTGAGCTTCTATGAAGGTTAAGTAATATAGAGAAACTCTTAATGTTAGCAGGTCTTCTCCCCTACTAGAGGAAATGAGAAATATAATGAAAAAGCCCTAGCAAAGAGAAATGTATATTGCAGAATATGTTGTGCTTCATAAACTGACATGCATGACACTTGATAACCTCTATCGATCATGTGATGATGTAGAATTTTCTAGCTGAATTAAAATCACAGATTTGGACAATCCTGACAACTTTTTAAAGATCGGTGCAAATTTGGAGTTATATGCAGAAGTACGTGGAGTTGAGATACCAATGCACTAATTTTACAGGGTCAAGTCTGAGGAACCAGAAAAGAATCATAGGAAGTAAATATCAAGTGTTAAAAGGGAAGACTTTACCAAGATCATTGAGTCTATGAATTCTTCTAGGAAGCACATTGCCTATGATCTTTCCTCATAGATTAGAGAAAGATTACCTCCAGTGAAAATACTTGCATCCATGAATATTTTGTTTCCTCGATATTAGAGTATCAACAATTCAAAATATTATCAAACTAAGCTACTAACTTTGGTAGATCATTTTTGCAAAACAAAAGAGTTAAATGGAGTAACTCTAAATGGAATTTTAGATGAATCCTATTTGAGAGAGAAATCAGGCCATTTTTCATAGAAAATGAGGGAATAATATAATATTATGCAGAACCCCCATGAAGATGGATCGGCAACAAGGATCTGGAAAAATCTTGTAGAGAGCGAAATGTTCATTGATTCAATATCATAATTTTTCAAGCTTGTTGATTTATGTCTGGAAATGATATTGGGGTTAGTGGAGGATGAGAGAGTTTTTAGTGCTTTGGGCTTCCTAAATTCAAAGCTAAGAAACAAACTAGACAAGAATTTGGAAAATTGATTGAGGCTCTATACATCTAGGTACAAAGTCAATACTTTTACTTATGATAGGGAACTGAAATTGTGGAACAAGAAATGTCAGAGAACAGGGCTGGGCAATATCCAAAACCAAAGTGGGAGTGCCAGAGACAATGATGTGAATTTCATTCACTCATGTACTGGCACAAGTACTGCTAGTGTTGAACTTCAGTTAAGAGGAGGTATGCAGAGTGAAGAAAACATATCGAAGAACCAAGGAAGATATGAACTTTATGAAAATGAATCTGAGGATCTCGATAATGATATGATGTGGTAACTTGAACCTTTGTAGAAGTAGAAGGTGCTAGGTATTTATTAAAATTTTTGTTGTGGTCTACTATCAGTTTCTATATCTCATCATCAATCATACATAATATCATATTCTAATGTATAAAAAATGAATGTGGTTGATAATGTCATCACTTCTACAATTAATAATGGTTTTCATTTGCATTATTCAACTCATATGGTAAAATTCTTAAAGTTTTTGTTTTTTGAAAACATAGCAGTTCATATGATACAATTCTTAGAAATAGATATTCTCATTAATTTATTTACAAAAATAAAACAATGTAACAATTCATTCATCAATAGTATTAAGAACACAACTTTGTGTGATTCTATTTGCAAAAGTGAATTGACAATGAATTATGACTCAAGAGTCAATACCCAATTTCAATTTCATTACCCTTAGAAAATGACCCTGAATTCCATTTTATAGAAACAAGGGAGCAACAATAGCTTCAGGTCAATTTTCCTAATGTGAAGTCTCAAAATCAAAATCAGTAAGAGTCAAGACCAGTACAACATCTCTACAACTGCACATTTATGCATTTGACAGGTCGGTTTAGTAAATTAGCAATAACATTATAACATCTGCTACATTGATCTTGTTCAAAAAAGAAAGTTCAAAATTGTTACTTTTAACTCAATTCAAGCCATTAGAAAAATAATATAGAGATGATTGAAACTGAAAGTACTTTCACATACTATGATTGATGAGATGATTCCAGTAGTTTGTTAAGTATGATCCATTCTGCGTCGTTTGGAAGGTCAATATTTGTCAAGTTATAGTAAATGACCTGCAACCTCATCAGCCATCCATACATGTTAGAGTGAATTGAAAGCAATGATCCTTCCAATGATGCATTCAAATTTTACAATGGTTTGATGCACTTTGCAATACCTTCATGAGTTGTTTCCAAGGGAGGCTTTCCTAAATTAGTCCTCATTGTGTCCTCCAACTTTTTTTGTAAGCTTCTCTTCCAAAGAAATTCGTTAATGAGTTATGAGGACCAGGACTCGGCAAACAAAGACCTATCATTTCAGATGTTGTTTGATTCATCTTGGCGATATTTCTCTCAAATAAGGAAAGTGTTTCCTCTACTTCCTTTATTTTCTGACATTGTTGAAAGACATAGTTTGCATTTATTGATGCATCAACGCGGTCATGAACTCCCTTGCTTCCCAAATTCTTGTCACTAGTTCTGTTGATTTGATGCAAAATCTATTTTGTAGTTTTCTTTCTCTGACAATTTTTTTTATTCTTCTCAACGTGCTCTTTGAGATTCCCAAAAACATCTCTAATACTTTCAACCAATTCAAACCAGTCACACAACCTATCACCAGTCACCTTTATTTTCCCCCAAAGGTATTTTTTTATTTTCTTGATTATATTTTTCACTTGGTCATTCAAGTTATTTTTCATAAGTTTTAATTGTATTATTTTCCTTCTTTTTCTCTTCTCTCAATTTTGACAACTGGTGTTCACTATGTTTTTTTATTTTTGCTACTTTCTCTTCCCACTAGTTTGCTTTCTCTTCCCAATATTTTTATTTTACCCTCTCATTCTCCAATTCTCTATTTAAGGTATTGTTTACATGTGTCACACTCTCCACGCTTTTGTATAAACTTAATGAAGAGGGTTTTTAATCCTCAATATTTTTATTGCTCTCTTCCAATTTTCCCTCACAATTTTTCAGTTCTGCATCCATGTGTTATTGTTGTCCAATTGCTTCTTTAGAGGATGATTTTTTTATCCTTTTTTTGTAATTCTTTGCCCCTATTATCTGTTTCTTTCTCCTTTATCATTTCATTTTCCAGGTCTTCCTGTAACTTTTCTATTCTTGCCCGAATCTTTCCTTTCTCTCTCTCCAACTTCATCACTAAACTTTAGACCACTTCGTTTGTCATTTTTGACACATTTATCTTGTCCACATTTTTTTTTGGATAAATCCATTTGGAGGGTGCTAACTTGAAATTCAGATGAATCTATCTGACTCTATGGTGGATTTTTATCTCTAGCTAGGGGCATAACAACCATGAACTCCATCATTTATTTGTTTGGGTCATATGTGGGAAATAACCTATTCGATGCAGGTTCTGCATCATGAGCAACAACAACTACCTCCCTCTTCAATGTGTTATTATTTTGTCTATTCTTAATTTTTGTTTGTTCAAATTTGGTTACAAAATTATTGAAATGAAAATCATGGTTTTCTGACACAATTGAATGTTTGAAGCGTGAAATAGAACTGGCATTGATGTACGAGCTTCCACTTATGGTTCTAATAATTGCACCATGAGGATTAGTAACAATAACACCCTAACCCATTACAAGTAAGTTTTTTGGACTCTTCTGCGGGTTTTGTCTTGAGGGTGTGGCCATTGTTGGACTCACCATTACAAACACAAATGACATTGTTGTGATAACCTTTTTCCTCTTTACACTGCCTTGATCTTTGGGATCCACTAGTTTTATGTCTAGTGGTAATGTCCTTTTTGGACTGCTAGTACTGCCCATTCCATTCCCAATAGTGGGAGTGGCACTTGATTAAGATTGAATCTGAGGGCTTGGAAAATGTGGAGCTATATTTGAAGCTGGAACAAATGAAGGTTCAAGGGTATGAGAATGAGTAGTACCTTTTTCTAATGACCTCCAATTACTGGTGTCCCACCACGATTTGGTGGAGCAGGTGTGGAAAGTGGAAACTAAGGCCCTTCTCCTATGGGACCCACACCACCCCAACCTGGGAAACCCATTTTTATCTAATCTCTTTCCCTTTGCTATATTTTTCTTTTGTGGACACATAGGCTCCAGTAACAATTGAATATACATCAGTGGATGTGGGTTTCATAGAATGTCACTCATCCTCATTATCTTGACAGTCATCATCACTATGATATGCTTTAGCTGGATGCTCCTCACTCCACAAATAAAAAAATATTTAATCCTAATCAACTTCATAAAGATCTATAGAGTTCTTTGGCTCACTGATACTCTTCCTCATTTTCTAAAAATCAGAAATTTTGGTTGGACTCCAATTACCATTTGTACATTGAACCACTAGGTGTTTTGAAATAGATTTTCTAGATGGTTGAGCAGCTTCCTGGTTGAAATTGTAGGATGCTGCACTTTTCCATTCTATTTATGAAATTCCATAATTTGTCATGACAATTCTTGTATTGAAATATTATTTGCGGCGACGTATTTCTCCATCTCTTTTTTGACCTCATCCTAGGACTCGATGTTTTTAAAATTTTCTATCAATGACCTACTCCCATGAAATTTTTTTTAAAAAAAACTATGCCACTTGGAATCCTCTTCTCTCAAATGTGAACCCTTCAAATGAGAAAGGTAAGGAAGGAAATATCATTTTCTTTTGCTGAACATTAAAGAGTACATCTGTGCTCTCCATCTATTGAACATATTCCAATGCAAATACTCTTTCATTAAAATGTATTAGAAGTGTGTAGGGTTCTACCACTAAACCATAAAACCTTAACACAGTGTAGTCTTACATGATGTACTAGTCAATCAACTGTATTTCACTTCCAAAGTGAATGCAACCTCTATAAGACATGGGTAATCTAGGCATTAGAGTGCCTGGAATTTTATGATACATTGATGACAAAATTAAGTCTACAAAATTGTTTTAGTTTGTTATGTTATCACTCATCCTCATCTCACGTGTCCATTCATATTTTGGATTTTGGACCTGACTTTGTACGTTGTTTGTCTGAAATATTGCACAATGCTTTTCTAAAAGAAGATAACACAAGTAGGTTGTGAACATAAATGTCTTCTCCAAACCTCTTTTAATCATTAGTAATTGCTCTGGCATGCAATGAACAACGTGCTCAATAAAATTATATTTTATTGGTTTTTTTTCACAATAAATATGAAAAATCATTTCAAGAATGTTGGCACCCACTTCTTTGTCACTATCCAATCCAAAAAAAAATGCTAGCAAGGATATAATATCCTGAACCCATTGCACAAAAATATCATAATCATAAGGAGGCTTATGATTTTGATCTAGACTAGAACTGCTTGTTATTCCTTTGATATACAAATCTCTCTCTATTGTATCTATTTTTTCATAATTCCAGCTTTCCCAGGTCAATGTGCACGTTTGAGTTTTGTTAATCAAACCCTATGTCCAAAAGACTAGAAAATTCAATTTTCATTATCGATAAAATTTCCTCCTGAGTATTTATATTTGACAATTTATTTTCTATTTTTATTGTAATTTTTGGAGCAGACCATGATAATTTTTGGACAAGGGAATACTAGAGGTAACACCATGCGTGTTGACCCACCAACCCACGCTGCAATTTTATTTTTTGTTGCCTTTACCATGCTGTTAAATGGATAAAATTTTGAATCCTTCATTGGATCTTTCCACTTATTTTCAAGTGCATATCTTAGTTCCATGATTCCCTTATTTTCATGGATAATAGGATAAAAAATATCATGGAATTCATTAGTGAAACCTGGTGTTTTAACCAATTTATGGAACTCTATTATCTTTGTTTCCTTTCTTTGCCTTTTACTTGTAGTCTTGATATTTGTTTTTTCCATTATGGACCGTGGTATATTGGTATTACTATTTACTTGTAGGAAAATTCAAATAGTTCTACACATGTGACAACTACAATTTACAGGCGTGATTATAAATTCAGCCCTATTTCTATGACTACAATCTAAATAGTAAACTAGTAGATTTCAAAAATGTAAAGGGCGGGATGTGGGTGTTCAGAATTTTACCCAAAAATTTAATTTGTGTAGACTGTGAGTGGGAAGAGAGCTGAGAGACTCTGTTGCATTCCTTAAACCTCAAGCTAGAAATCATAAAACCTTTTAGAATCTCCAATATAATATGCTAGTAGAAGAACTAAAAATATACAAACTTAGGTTAAAATTCTATAAGCGTGAGTACTGAGTCATTAGTTGTAACTTCTATTAACTTTTATTTCTTATGTATGAAGATAGATATCTGAGTTACTAGGACACATGTCAGTTAATTGTTTGACATCACAAATTTACAACTTTAGCCGGAGACCCGAAATTGAGTTTATTGCTTAATAATGTTAAGTTATTGTTTTACTCCAATTTTTATTTTAATTAAACTTAGCTGAGTGTTAAGTCATGACACATGCCCTCTTTTTCGGGGAAATTTGCAAAAAGAAGTGACCGTTCCCCAAATAGGCCTAGAATATACCTTGGGTTGTTGAAATATTTCTTGTCCAACAGTTATGGAAGTCACTATCATATTTTATGGGTCCCATTTAATTTTGGCTTGTCACTTGTCAGTATTATGATACGTCACACGTAGACTCATAGAATCATAGTCACCTAGTCACCTCACATGTCATCATAAAATGATACTGATTGTGTAAGTGCAGACGTGTCATGAATCCGGAATAGGTTTTCAAAAATTGGGTTTCTTTTCCCTCTTGGCCTGAAATACATCGTACGTCATTAATCTCTGCTCATCCAATGGTCGCTGGCAGTCACTATCATGTCTCACTGGTCTTATAAAATTTTGGCTTGTCACTTGTTAGTAGTATAGTACCTCACACGTACTCACCTAGTCACCTCACACGTCATTATCGAATGACACCGATTGTGTGAGTGGACACATGGTATGATTCCAGAATAGGATTGTAAAAATGGGGTTACTTTTCCCTTTCATCCAGAAATACATTGTATGTTGTTGATCTCTTCTCATCCAATGCTTTCCATAAATATAGTTACACCATATGACAAAAAAATATTAAATTTAAATTAAATTAAATATTGAAACTGTCTAATATAAAAGAAACTAATTAAAATATTACAATCGCAGATAAATGTCTAATTATTACTACCCATAAAATGCAAACTGATCAATGTCTAATTATTAATACCCATAAAATGAAAACTGATAATTCCACTTTAAACTTTTAAAATTCCATAGTCGCACACATGCCACATTATACATTGACATGGAAAAGTTAAGTTATTACTCTTAAATACATCACACACATACATTAAACATTGTTACAATTGTTTGGTTCATATGATATCACACATAGATATGGTATTGTGTTCATGGGCATATAATTTATTATTTATTATTTATCAATATATTACTATTAGTCTTTAGATCTCTTTACAAAATTATAATTAAACAAAATTACATAGACAATCTATTATCTCACACACTGATATATGTCTCATTTCAGAGGAAGATAGAAAAATTACAATAATTATGCAATTGCATTTATACATATAAACAAAATTATAGAGTCCAGAGTCCAGAAAATCTATTATCATTTATTAAGAGTAAACCAGATTTTAAACTTTCATTAAGAGTAAACTGGAAAGCTAGATTAGATGTTAATTGGTGGAAGTTGAAGAGAAATTTTTTCATTAATTATTTAGAAAATTTACATCACTAATATTATAATATACTTTATAATTACAGAGTTTAACTTTAGACTATAGTCGCACCCTAAACCCCTAAGAAACGGTGTGACTGTGAATCAATAATCACTGAATAGGAATTATCCCTAAAAAACAATTACAAAATTTGTTGCCACAAGGGCACTAGTTGATCATAAAACAAAAAAAAAAAAATACAACAAATTGTAGAAAACCATCATTTCAAGAACAAAAACACTAAGAGTCTTCCTCTCCATCCTTGTCTAAGAATAATTATTTGTGGAGGATAATCTCCGTGAATTTGTCGAGCCAGGTGTAGTCTGTCTCCACCCCGTCGTTGAGGTGAAACCACTTCCACAAGTAGTCCCTCCCTAGCCGCGCCCACTTCCAATGCCATGTTAGTTTCCTTTAATTAGGGTTCAACAGGAAGGCTTTCCTTTCTACATTTCTACCTCGCTTGATAAGTTTTTCAATTTCATCAGCCCAAGGGATCCCCAACCCCAGTTGTGCAAAGACAATGACTTGGACGTCATCCACCAGAAATTGTTCCTTGAAAACATTCTATAGGAGCATAAGCATGTCTACCTTCTTTCCTCTGAGGTCGAGAAGAGATGCCAGGAAGTGGGATTCAATGTCCATATTGATGCGGTGTCTCTTCTCATTGTGAATGAGCTCATGGTCAAGCACCATCAACACAACATTGTTAATGAAAGCGCCCACCTCCTTACAAACATAAGTGAGAACTTTGTCTAGTATCATGCCCAAAAAGGGATTCTTCTCATCAGTGGATGTGGTTCTCAACCTAATTAGTATATCCATATTTACTTGTAGAGCCTCGATACCCTAAACTAAAAACCTAAATCTTCAAACTACACACAAAAAATTGAAATTCTATGAATCTATAGATCTAAAAACTTAAAACAAGATGACATAGGCTAAAAGGAAAGAGAAAATTGAAATTGATGAAGAAGAAAGAAAGAACGTCTATAAATAGACCTGTTCCATATCTTCCATATCTTTAGGTAAATCATTCCCATTAATGCACAAGTGTGGGAAATTACTAATATAGTGACTATACTAATAACTACAGTCTGTACTAGTACAATTTTGGAAATCGTGCGACATGCCTAATGACTAACAAGTGGATCATCGCAATTAAAGAATATTAGTTTCACTATGACAGACATTAATTTCATGCAAATTTCATGCCAACCTTGCGACGTGTATCCATTCTGTGGAATCCTTGCAAAAATCAAGTTCTTTCGAGAAACTGGGCCCGAGATAAAACTCTAGCCATTGATCTATGATAAATCAATGGTCTTGATTAATACATTTATAATTTAGGGTTCTAAACAAACAAGTTTAAGGTATGTTTTGATGGTATCAATTCTCATAGTACAATGTACATACCACATGCAGTGACGACTAACAAGGCAGCAACGAAAGAGGTGGTATTAACTCAACAGGAGTCAGGAAGTTATGATTATTAGATGTTTTATGAATTGTAATTTGGCATTGGCCCAAAGTGCACATGACACTGACCAGTCACCACATTAATAAAATTTGTTATGTTAATTTTAGAATTTAATTTTACTTTAAAGTTTAAAGAATAACTGAATACTTTAAACTTTAACAATTCTGCAGTTGCACACACATGACATGATACATGAAAAGGTTAAGTTATTACTATTAAATAAAAAACAAACATACATTAACATTTGTTTGGTTCATTTTCAAATTCACAGCTTATAAAATCACATATGTCACACATCCATATTTTAAATTTAAATACATAAAAACAAACTTAAATGAAGTTGCAAAGTTTTCATTAATATTTTCTACAAATTTACAATATTTAGACTTGGAGACTTGAAGTCCCTACACAATGTTAAAGATAAAATGAGGTAGGTTGCGAGGTAGTGGTGAAAAAAACCTACTAGAGTGACAATTTCAAAATTTTAAGCCATAGGGACACAACACTAAGGATTTTCCCATTTGTCTAAGTGGAAATCTTCAGAGAAGATAAGATCTATGAATTCATATAACCATCCGGATTCCACCAAGTCATCCAAAAGAAACCATTTGCAAAGAAAATCCCTACCAATCTACACCCATTTCCTATGATGTGTTAACTACTGAACATCTAGGTTCAAAAGAAAAGGTTTCATGGCCACATTTTGGTCTGTCTCGAGAAGCTTGTGTAAATCACTGGCCCAAGGGAACCCCACCCCTAATTATAAAAAACCAGAAACCTAAAAAGCGTCACCCACAAATTCATGTTTGAATATCTTCCTTAATAGAAGGATCATATCCACCTTCTCTCCCCCAAGGTCCATAAGAGATGCCAAAAAAAGGACATAATGTCCATGTTAACTCAGTACCTGTCAACATTTTCTAAAAATTTATGGCCCAACACCATCCTCAGCCTCATTTGTTTAGGCTCCAAACTCCTTTCAAACTAATTCAAGGGTTTGGTTTGAGATGAGGCCCAAAAAGGCTTTATGTTCCTCAATAGATGGGCTTATCAAATAGAAAGGAGTTTCTATCTTCAATAAAAAACTACTAGAATATCAAAAATTATATAGTGTAAAGACCTAAACTAGAAGCAATCTTTCAAGCACTAATAAAGGCAGACCCAAACCAAAAGAGAACTAAAGAAGAAAGAAGCATATATCATCTATAAATAGCCCTCAATTCTTTCTCTAACCTTATTAATTCATTTGTCCTTCAAAATTCTATAAATATTTCATATTAAATACACGAGTGTGTGAAATTAGTTCATTATCCTTCAAAATTTTTGTAAATCTTTCATATTAAATACACAAGTGTGTGAAATTAGAAATAACCTGATTTAGTGTCAGTGACAAAACATTTCTTTTATTAACGACAAGTGTGATACATTATCAACTGTCCACGCAAATAGATTTAGGACTTCATACGTGTAATACATTATGTCATTATGTGATGTTGCATTAATTAGATAATGCTTATGGTGCAGATTAATTTGATACGTGTCATCATTTCAGTGACTTCCTAGAGAACTTTGTTTCCTTCAAGAAATATGATTTATAGATAATAAATGTAGTAATAGGTATCATTTTATCACAAAAATGTGTCTAGCTTAATTTTTAAAAATATTTTAAATTAATTTTAAAAGGCCCATTTGAAGTGGTGAGGGCGATCTTAGGGATTAATAGATTGTGTTGGAATTATATTTTTAGGTTTTTACGGACCATTATGAAGTAATTTAATATGAAATTTAAAGTTTATGTAATGGATGTAGAGATCACGAATATTTTGATGGTTTCATTAAGTCTCAGAAGTCTTTTGAGGACTTAAAAGATCCCTCACCTTTGCACGTATAAAATTTTCATAGAGACAATCGCTTTCTATCGTGTATTTTAGTCTAGCTAATCTTGTATTGAATTGCTACATTTTTTATTGTATTATCAACAATTTTTTTATGCATGTTTCTATTTGTCTAATAAATTTAGGTTCATAAATCAAAATCTTGCATTATAATCAAGAAATTCAAAATTATCTTTCAAATTTAAGGTTATTTTTTTTAAGTGGTGAAGACCATCTTAAGGTTTAATAGGTTGTGTGATAATTATATTCTTAGGTATTTAGGGACCATAATGAAGGAATTTAATATGAAATATAAAATTATGGTAGATGTTGAGATTCATAAGATTTGGATGGTGACGTAAAAGACCCTTCACCTTTGTAACTATAATATTTTCATAGAAATAGCATAGTGTGGTGTAGATCTCATCTAGCTATTCTTGTGTTGAATTGCTTAATTTTTATAGTATTACAAAAAAATTATATACATGTTTCTTTTTGTCTAATAAGTTTAGGTTCGTAAAACAAAATCATATATATTATATTAGAAATTTATAAAGATGCGTTATCTTCATTCACCAAAGGCACTGGTAGGAAAGAACGGAGAAGAAAAACTCTAGTCTAGCCCAAGACCAAGGTCTAGAATATGTTAGATAGTCTAAATTACAAAATTGAATAGAAGGAGGCATTCCTTTATTTTACAATTTGATCCCTCACCAAAGGAAATCTGCATCCTTCCTAACCCTAACTATTACGTAGAGTACTCTAGAAATATTTGATCCCACTTTCGCATTGTTGCTTCCCTTTAGGAAATCCTTCATATCCTTCCTTGTTCTTTTTCTTTCTGAATTTACCTTTATCCTGATCCTGCACAGACATCACTCACAACAGAAAACTATATCTACATGGTTCATTAGTAATTTGTCACATCTTGAATTTTAGATAAGATAAAATTATAAAATATTCTATCAAAATCGCAATTGTTGAGAGGAAGTTATTGATATTACACGTGTTTTCCAGATAATTTAATGATGCTGATTATAATCTAATGTAATTGGTACGATGCCTATTTTCTTGAAGCAAAAATTAATAATAATGTTCCTATGCAGAGGATTTCCAATTCTGATATAACACGTTAAAGGGAATGAAGCCTATTAAGGAATGTAATTATTCTATTCAATCATACAATTCCAAGTCTAAATTAATACCCCATGTTTCTACTAAGGGTAATTTTAACATTTTGTTCATGCTATAGGTATCTATAATGTCTATACTATTAAACTATAATTCTCGAAACAGACCAAAATTATAGTTAAAATATGTGACTGTAGTTATGTTTCTGGGTGTTACCCATGCACTATAAAAAAGAATTCTCAATTTATAAGTTGCTTAAATCCTATGTGTAAAAGTCTAATGATATAGTATCTAATGTAATTTAAAGTGTAGAAAGGGTTTCGTAGCCTGGTAGAAATCCTTTGTCTTTACCACAAAACTTGCCACCTGAGGTGAAAAGGCACCTTGTCCACAACATCATCATTATCATCATTAGAGATATTTATTACCAGAGCCATGCTTATCCCGTCCTCAGCATATCCAAAACCACCAGGGTTATCTGGGCATTTGTTATGTAATAGGGTCGTCAGAAAATTCAAGTTTCGACCCATACAAACCACGGATGAGTTGAAAGCCTCCCTGCTCTCATACTATAAAATAGGGTATCTAGGGGCTGAATTGTGTCCTGTCAGAGCTTTTGCATAATTCATGTCTTTGGAGATCATCAAGACCTCATAAATTTTGTGAAGGATAATGTCAACACCTCCAAGAATGTCCTCTTTTTATATTTTTTCACATATCGCTTTTGCAATCTTTTTATCCCTCTCTAGAAACATTTCCAAGGTAAGGAACATTGATGAAATGTCTGAATTCACTCTTGTCTTGTAAGTATTATTAAAGTAGTCTTTTCCTAAAACCTTGATTATATCCTCCACCAGTGATAAGTTATTGTGTTTTATAATGTCCCTAATCCTCTGTTCCATTATCTCATTCTTTACTTTAGTCTGTCGCTTCTCACCTCAGAGTCTAATTGGGGTATCCATATTTCTTTTTTCCTTTGTACCCCAATGCAGAAGAAAAATGTAGCTCTATGTTCTTCATATCTTTGAAAATTTCTAAAGATGGTATTTAGGTGTCTATTATATTTATAAACTTTGGCTCAAATTTCTATGTTGTAGAGTGATAATTTATTAATTTAATATAACTCCCAACCTATCCTGAGGTAATACAAGTGAGATGTCCTTTCAAGATTTTGGCCTTTCTAAAAATTCTATTTCATAAGTAATATTTGTACTTTGTGGCTTTATATCACTAATGTAAGGCAAGCTTATTAATTATCATTAAGTGTTGTAATGCCTATATGTTGAAGCTTATGGATGGGGCTTGTTTTCTAGTAATGATTTTAATAATTATCCTTCTTTTGCTTAGCTGTAAGAAAGATTTTACTTAATTTCATTTGAGATACATATTTAATCTTCCATTAGATTAAAAGATTTTATGAACCTTGTCAGATTACTGAATCTAACATGATCTTTTTAGTGTTATTCTTACTTAGATTTTGACATTAAAGAGTAATTAATGGGGATTGCTGTGAATCTAAAACCATAGCTATGCATATTTATATGACAAGAAGTAGTATAGTCAGATTCCTAATTTATTCTTATTAATTTTATTTTGGGAAGATCATCTATAACCTTAACAAAGAAAAGACATAATATAAGAGAAAGACTCATTAATGACTAATAATAAGGAGAAGAGGATATTATAACCATCAATCCTAGAAGCGGAACCCCCAAGAAAGAAAATACCTACTATATGGAAATATCCTCTAGGACGTATACTTGAATACTTTCTCGGGCAAAGGATAATTGATATTCTTTTCCCAATATCTGTATATACGAGTTTATATATATGGCAAGTGTTACAAGAAAAGGCCAGTGGAGAAAGTAAGATTAATAAGTGAGCAATCTTAGTAATTCTGAAGTTCACCTAAGAAAGAAAGATATTGACATGATAGGTGTAAACAAAGTAATAATGATTTAAAAGGAAAAGGATAGAGCCAAAGAAAGTGGTCCTCTAAATCTGAAAAAGAACAACCTAGATTCTTATCCCAAAAACCAAAAAAAGGGAAATATCGGATGAGAACTTATGTCAGAAAGTTTCTGGAAATCCAAAAATCCCATGATAGGCCATATAAAAGGCACTATTTAAGATAGGTATATAATGAGGGAACCGTTGTACCGAAATTGAGGAAGGGGGAGTGGGCAGATACAAAAATTCTAACATCCTTGTCAAAAAAACCATCGCGTGAGCTTTAAGTCAGGAAAATAATAATCCTAGTTTATGAAAGAAGGGGGAATTAACATGATACCCCTACTTGGAAAAAAGACATATAGGGATAAAAATCCAAAAAGGTGATGGTTCAAAGATTTCAAAAGGAAAAGAGATATAGATGTAATATCATGTAAGTAGCTACTTAACATAGTTTCTGACATTCTGGAAAGTTGTTGAGAGGTTTTGAAAAGGGAAAAGTCTGAGAGGTAGAGGATTGAAGAAGCAGAAGCCCCTAGGAGGAAATCAAAAACATTTAAAGTTACCAACGGTGGGGATAAAACTATATGGAAAATAAAGAAAATACAACTAAGGAGTACCCAGATGTAAAATCCCTGTCATGAGTAGATGTTATACTCATCTAATCGCTTCCTCATACGAAGAGTCTAAATTTGCAATAACATTAATAAATATAGAGTATAGGTAATAAATTCATCGGGGAAAGTGACATAGCTGATAAAAGTGGGAGAAAAGCCTAAAGCTGAATCTCAAAGTTATTTAAAAATGGAAAGAAAGAGTGAAGCAATTCATTATACAATCACTAGCTTGAATAGTGAAGCATCACCTATATTGAGAGTGGCCTTAAAATATTATGGCTACGATCATCTGAAGGATGCTAGTAGTGTTTGGAAAGATGTTGGTGATACTAGGGAAAATTCTTATGACTTGGGAGAATTGTACAGAAGGGTGCATATTCCACCCTTGCATCCTATAACATAGAATTTGGTTGAGAGTGGGTTAATCCAAGCGGAATGCTTTCCTATTTCCATCTAAGCCCCCAAACTTATAATGGAGTGCATATCGTGATTCAAACTTGTTAGTCAGAAGATAAGGAATACAAATAATGACTGGAATTTTGCAATGTCATCCTCATATTTCAATAAGAGGAATCATGATGGAGAGGCGGTATATCAACCGATTGGTTTCAAACCAAGAGGGCCCCTAACTCTAAACTACTATTTAGAAATTATACGCGACCAATCTGAAAAGAGAGATCGTGGATATCTTCATTCTACTACATCACTTTTGGGGAAATGAGAATGCCCTAAATTTTGAGGAGAGGTGGTATTTCATCATACAAACCATCAATGTCGAGACTAGATATATTGATTAAGCTTATCTACTGAGTGACAGGTTAACAAAAATGCTCATTATAGCTAAACACGCGTCTTCCTTCCATATGTCTTCCTATATCATTTATGCCTTAGCTTGTGTTTGTAGCTAGCCCGTCCTCCTGAGTTTAGAAAAATATGAGGAGGATATACAAGTTTATGATTACTATGCATGTCTACAAATGAATAATAGGCATGAGAGTTTATTAAGGGAAAATGATGCATTCAGCATGAGATTATTTATGGAGCTTAAGGGTTGCCCCTAGTGGAGAATGTCCCTAGAGGCATCATCGATGATAAATACCTATGGTAGCCACTTTAATCAATTTCTGACATTTACTTATTTTAGGATTGGGACATTTGACAATTATCCGTATAGGTTACCTAGATATCTAGATGATACAATCATTCTGGTAGACCTTTGTAGGAAAATAATAGAGGTCAATACCAGGTGTTTGAATTTCGTAAAGTGGGGATACAATTTCCAATAACAGTTGTTCCATATACATGCTCCTCCATTACCAACACTCATAACTTGGTAAAGTGTGCCAAAGCCAAGTATTCTTTTGAGAAATACAACATGCTATGACACACTTTTAGGCCTTAAATTTTGTCAAGGATAGTTTTCAGCTAGGATCATTCTTCCACCATATCCCCACCCTAGAGGACTATTTGGCGAATAGCATGGATGATTATGACATTAGGGAATGATCTTGGTCATGACTCATTATAGAGAAGATACGACTCTTTGGAGTAAATATTGATCTGGAGGGAGTAACAGAGGATGGGAAGGATATACTTTTGCCACAATATGTGGGAAGGATAAAGTGGACTCCTCTGAAGCCCATCACATTTTATGGGCTAGAGATGGATGATCTCGACCAAAGTATGGTGCCCATCCTTAAGTGGACAATGGAGTGGGTGAAGTGGAAATAGACAGATAGGTAGGGAGAAAGTACCATAAAACTCTTTTCCACCCTAATTCAAACCCTAACTGCATCAACTAGTAGAGCATCCAAAATAGGGAAACCAAATCCCATTGAGAGATAGGCAACTAGTGGGGATGATCAACCACCAGAGAAGGTTCATAACGTGGCTCAGACATGCGAGAGTGGGTCATTTCTGGTAATCAATCTTGAATCACAAGAAGGCTCCCAACTAGGAGAAGCAGGAGAGTAGGTTATGGTTCCTCATGGAGATACACATGAGAAACCATAAGAGAATTCTTTAGGGGAACAATCTTCAGGGCCATAGGGAAATACACAGAAGGAGAAACTAAACCCCAACCCCCACAAGGTACCTCATTTCTATGCCCAATCTACAAGAGTGCATACTCCTCCAATAGAGAGGAGGTTCTTTGATACAGAGAGTCTGGCCAACACTTTAGGAGTTCTATCTACACCTTCGTGGATAGAGAATACAATCGAAAAAAAATAGTAAAAGAGAAGAGGACATAGTGCCTCCAAGTGACTTGATCTCTCAGATCATGAGAAGCCTTACAGTGAAAAAAGGAAAAAAGAAAGCCCATATATTATCTACATTTGGGAAGGATCCAGAGATAGGGCATGTCCTATTGGATATATCCCAAGAAAAAATGTAGGAAGTGACCTCTCTATTGTCACTCGTAGATTTTTAGGTGAGAAAGATAGATATAGGTCCTTCTCACCATGATAGTTCTTTAGATGTGTGGTACTTTACACATCAGGAGACAAGGGATAGATTGGATAGGTTGAAGGGGACAAGGCCAAAATCAAGTCTATTGTAGCTCCTTTAACAAAATATATTAGGAAGGTCCTAACCCCATTTTCCTCATAGCGAGGAAAAACATCCAGTGAGACATTTGATCCCTTATCATATACAATTCAGGAGGTAATTGTTCAATTGAATGAGGATCAACACCTTGGGAAAATATGCAAGGATTGGATACAAGATCTAAATTCTAGAGGGCTCCCTCTTATCGAATGCATTGGGGCATACTAGAAGGTTTATATACATCTTAAGGATGTTGTGAGGAATGATATTCATCTTCTCAGGGAAGAGAAGAGAATAATAGAGAGTCTCCAGACTTCGTTAGAGGAGTTGATGAAAATGATTATAGAGGATGCAATCTCCATAAAGGTATTAGAGACAATAGATGTGCCTCTTCAGAGGTGGAATTATTCACTATCATACAAGAGGGACACAATAACAGAAGTCCATGAACGTCTAGAGCTCATGGTAGAAACCCTTCTAGAAAGCATCACACATATGGATAAATACTTCATCGAGATGGGATGCGGTTCTCATCAGGGTAGGGGTGATGAGATTATCAATGTTGAGGGTATGAAGAACAGGTATCAGCTGAGTATAGACATCATTATCAATCCTGCAATCCATCATAGTGGGAGTATACCTAAAGTGATGGCCCTTTATGTACATCTTTCTACTGCCAGCCAGGATCTCCAAGATATCTCCTAGAAAATCAAGCAAATAAAGGATTACCATCTCATATGGAAAGTGAGGAATGATCTAGTTACCATCCCTAAGGATGGTGACATGATGTGAGTGCTCTCCGCCATGGACTGATATCTTAAAACAATGAAGATTGGGGAAGAAGTGGTGCAACCCAAAGAGACAACCTGAGCTTAATAGAATAATTACTAGATCTGTTTTATATTGTTTTCACAATCTTTAGCAATTAACGTCTACTATACTTGGTTATTAAAAAAAAATATTAAGGAGATAAGGGGACAAACTATCCTCTTTTTTAGACTATATTCATTGTTTGATGAAATGATTACTCTACATACTTAATGAAGGAAAATGAATTTGATTAACATTGGTTACAAATTTTATTGCTTGATTAATGAAATGATTTAGTGTAAATTATAATGGAACATGACTATCTAGTTAGAATATCTTTGATTCCTTGATTAACTATTTCATCCGCTCTTTTATTCCCTTCTCTATATACGTGGTTAATTTTTAATTTATCAAAATGCTACAAAAGAAAAATAGCCTTGGCCAACATCACGACTAATATCCAGTTAAGGAGCGAGCCTTTTCTTAAGGCGTTGATGATGATAGTTGAGTCGCCTTCAATTTCTAATTTCTTACATCCAAAATGTCTACCTAATAATAATCCTTCTACAAGAGCATGTAATTCTACCCCATTGTTAGTCTCCTTCCCAATGAATTTAGATAATTTTTCCACCTTTCCTTCTATATCATGAGTGGTACATCCAATGCCAGGCAATCCTGGGGTACCTCTAGAAGCACCATCAAATTTTAATATTAGCCATCCCTCTTTTGATGGTATCCATTTACGTTTTCCTCTCTTCTTTTTTAAGAATATACCTCAATTTGCAATAAAAGGAGGGATAACACGACCATTCCAATAAATCTCATCTTCTCATCGCAGTGTGATACTCATCTCCTTGTTAACCTTATTCATGTTATGATTATTTGTCAATTATACAATAGAAGCTTCAATTTTATTAATAATCTAGCCCACATCCAATTTCTTTTCCTAAAAAATCCTCCTATTTTTTTCTTTCCATATTTCCCATTAAATTATTGAAGGGGAAGCAATCCATAGTGAGCCATAAATGCTTCCTTGTCTAAGGAAAGGCCAAGAGTTTAGTAAATCTGTTATATTATTCGAAAGTGAAGATGTCCATCCAAGTTGTGAACATATCCATGTCCAGCATTGAGTAGAATAGGGACATCTAAGAGGTAGATAATGAATTTTCTCCTCATCCCTCTCACATAAAGAACATATACTTTGTCTGTGATAGCCCATCTTCACAAATTTCTCTGCTATCAAAATCTTCTTATGCCATACAAGCCAGGTGAAGAAATCGGCCTTAAGAAGACAATTTTTATGCCAAAATAAACTTGTCAGGGGACAGTTTGAGTGGCTGATAAGCGATGATATCAACAAGTTATAACCTTCCTTAACTGCATAGCATCCACTTTACTACCATCCCAGACCAACATATCCTTTTTAAGTTCTAAAGATGTTTTCCTATCTTCCAAACTTTTATTAAAATCTATAGCATCTACTGGGGAAAGACCAAGATCTGTCCTGTTCTTCCATTTCCATCCCATACCCTTGTCTTCAAAGGTAACATAGTCAATGACTTTCTCACCTAATTTAGCCTTTAGAAACCTACGAGCATTCACAAGATTCATATTACAATCCAAGGCACTATAAACACCCCATGAATCTTTCCAGAAAAGGGCCTCCCCCCTTTCCCAAGATTCCATGTGAGTTTATTTTGGATGATGTATCTGCAGTCCAACATAAAATTCCATATCCTTGAGCCTTTAAGGCGTGATAGTTCCCTAAAAATATTAACAGGATCCACATTGGTGAGACAATTCACTGTAAGTATCTTGACCCACTCTAGGTGTGGGTTTCTATACATTCTCCAAACAAGTTATGCGCCTAGGGCTTTACTCTATAGTTTAATATCTTTTATTCCCATACCTCCTTCCTCTTTTGGGAGACATACCTTATCCCAGGCAAGAAGTGATAACTTTTTCTTGTCCCTAGTTCCTTGCTAGAAGAAAGACCTAAGAATTTTTTTAATTTCCTCCCTTTTTTTTCTTAGTAGATCAATATAGACAATTTGAAAAATGGGTTGAGCAGAAAGAACATGATAAACCTTTGTTTCTCTACCTGCCAGAGAAATCCATTTTCCATTCCATGTAGCCATCTTCTGATTGATTTTATCCATGACATTATTCCATAATTTTGTCAATCTAATGCCTTTTTCCAACGGCAATCCTAAATATTTGTAAGGTATGTTCCCTAATTTGAAGTTTAGGATTCTACATATCTCCATTTCAGTTGTAGAAGGAGTATTAAAGGAAAAATTTTAGTCTTATTAGGGTTTATTTCTTGGCCAAAAGTAAGAGAATACTGTCAAAGGATTTCTCTATATGCTATTGCTTCTTCCTTAGAGATTTTTCCATAAAGCATAGTATCATCCACAAAATGTTGATGCATTGTTAGTTGAATCCCACTTGTAATATTTATTCCTTTATTCCTGTCCTCTAGCCTTGCCATATTGATGGCTCACCCCAAAGCTTATGCCATAATTATTAATAAAAAGGGTGAAATTAGATCACCTTTCCTATGTCCTTTATTAATCCCAAAAAAAGACTTTGGGAGAGCCATTAACTAGAATAGAAAATTTTGGGGTAGAGATACATTCAGATATCCTATTCACCCACTTTTTTGCAAACTCAAAGGCAGTCAGACACTTTTTTCAAAAAACTCCAGTCAACTCTGTCATGTTCTTTTTTAATATCTAACTTTATTAACATACTAGGGTCATGATTATTTTGGACAGAGTGTATATATTCTTGTGCTATCATAAAACCATCATATATTGATCTACCTTGGACAAAAATTGTTTTCTCCTCACTAATTAAGTTTGGGAGGAATGTTTGCAGCCTACTTGCTATTATTTTAGTGAATAGTTTATATAAGGTTGTAAAGAAATAAAATGTAAAGGCATAAAATGTGAAGAGATAAAATGTGAAGGGGGTAATATTTTCCTCTTAATCCCAAATTTCATAAAGGGAAGATCCAAATTGATTAACCCTAAAGAAAGGATCAATGCATAAATGAATCAACCTTTTAAGAATGAGGATAAAGAGAAAAGCCTTAACTCCTATTTTATTGAAAAGAGTGTGTGATAGATTTAGGAAGATTAACAACTTTAATTGAAATGAATTGAAGACATGTACTAACCTCAAAATGCTACAGATCTAAAGAATTCTTTTTTCAGGTGTCTACGGTGAGTTTCTAGAAAATATGAAACCAGATCTGGAATAGAAACATAGAGACAAAGAAAACCCAGAAATATTTTTCCAATCTAGCTTAGTTCTGATTTTGATCCTCAACTCAATGTCAACTTTGACCCATAATTTCTGATTTTGACCCAGAGAGAAATCTTCAATTTTGACCTAGAGAGAAATATTTGATTCTAACCCAGAGAGAAATCTTTGATTCTGACCCAGAGAGAAACGTCAACTTTGACCCAAAATATTTGACATAAAATATGTTTCCAGATCCTGATAGTTCGTTGAAAAGGGTATCCAGATCTACACTCCAATTTGTTGTTCCAAACCTATCCTTGCAAGAAAACTGGATTGATTTTTGGGGGAGGGGTTTTCCTTGGTCAAACCCCAGTTTTAGAATTAATCTATAATATAATCAAAATTGCATAAATAAACAAAGAAAATGAATAAATTCACCTTGCTTGTATAGACACCCTTATGGCGGATTCAAATCCATTGATCCACAAGTATGTAAGCACCAAATGGATGTAGAATGTAGAATCTAGGATGTAGGATGTATCAAATATATTTCTTGTAGATCTTCATCAATATTCTTGAATGGATCTTGGAATAGGAAGAGGCTTGGAGGAATGTGGATGGAGAAACCTTTAACGAGAGGGCTCCATAGAGATTGAATCCTTCAATGACTCCCAATGGATATCCTTGATGAATTGAGTGCTTGACGATGCTTGAATTCTTGAATACTTGATAATAGATGCTTTCTTCAAATCTTTCTTATCAGCTTGCAATTATATTTCACTTCTTGAGACTTCGTATGGTTGGTTATTATGGTTAGATAAAATGAAAGGAGAAAGCTTCCTTATATATGAATCTAGGGCACAATCTTATAGAGAGGCCTACATAGGAGAATTAAATTCCAATTAGACCTATATCCCTAGAAGTGGACCTATATTAAATATAATTTAAGAGTTGTCACTTTGAAGACCGAAATAGCCGACCCGGAAGTAGACATTAAACCTTTCCAAAGCCCGACATCCAGAAACCCCATAATCATGGAATCTGGACCTTGGGTAAGAAAAAGGCCGATTCTGACCTAGGTCAAGGTTGAGATAAACCTTGACCTAGGTCAAATTTGATGAGCCTTTTTAAAGGCCATCTTCTCAAATGTTTCTTACTTTCTTTTTCAGCAGTTTGCTTGCAAAATAGATAATTTAAACTTGTGGTTTTATATGTATATTTTATATATGTAAAGACATAAGTAGGTAAGTGGGTGATAAAATAACATAATGTATTTTCTTGGAACTGATAGGTAGAAGTTGTAGGATATAAGTAGTTACATGATAATGAATGATCCTATTTCCTATGCTATGTTTGTGGGTAGTCCCCTTCCTGTAGCCATGTGCCTTGCAAGAGTATTAATTGGAAACTAACACTTCTTTCCTAGTATTAATGATAATATATATATATATATATA
>MU227324.1:130026-144569 GCA_018584345.1 Thuja plicata | reverse complement strand
TTAGTCGAGTTAGTTGATATATTTTTTGGAATAGATGTTGATATTGTAACACTATTTTACTTTCCAAGTACATTTTCTCCAGGAATGAATAGAGTGCATAATTTGAGTTTCATTCTCTTATCTTGATTGCATTTCTATTCACTCATCCAAGGGGGCCCACTTGGTGAGTGAATCGCTTTGTTAGAGTAGAATCTATTTCCTTTTTCATTAAGAAGTAATTATAACTCAAATGTTCCTACAACCACTGGTAACAGACCTGGTAGACGGTTCCTGCAGCATAGGCAAGTAGAGTAGTTTATATTCGTCATTACTATTTTCTTAGAGTAAAATCATTTACTTGAGATAGTATATATTTCCTGAAGCTTAATTCATTTCAATTCCATAGGATTAGCCATGAGAATCAAGAAGGTTTGAAGCATATACTTTGGAAATACCATTCCAAATTTATGTCCCTGGTCGATAAATAAAAGAGACTAAATAATCTACTTAGCAGTCTATTAGGGTGTCCAATCCTGAAATTAAAGTCCAATGCTATGTGTTTCTAAGACAATTGTTTATCCAATCATTTTTGGCATCATTGTCGGGGATGGTGTTAGTTAAAACTTACTTTGGTGTTCATGTTTCCAATTTTCATAATCTAGGACTTAATTTCAAGGAATCCTTTTATTCATAGAAGAAGAGATCCTCATGGGAGATTCCTTCCTCACCAATACCAGGCTGAACAATTTGATATTTTCAATCCTGAGCAAGAGTAACCCTGACTTGAGAGTGAAAAAGAAGACTTGTTTGAAAACCCATTTGCTGACGCCCAAGGAGAAATATCATCACCATCATCCTTCAAAGAATCACTACATTTGCATGTCCTCTTTGATGAGCCTGAGTATCAAGACAACCCATTAGCTCTTATTATCTATTAGCCACAATAGCTAGGACCTCCTGCAAGGATGGCTCAACCTACCTTTCCTTTCCTAATTCCCCCTCAACAAGGTAACCCAAATCAAAAGAACATACCAGCCACTACACTTCTAAAATTCTCTGGCCTTATCACTGAAGATCTAGAGACCTTCCTCTTTGATTTTGACATCCTCTGTAGGAGTTATGACTACACAACTAATGCCCATAAGCTGAAATTTTTCCCATCAACTCTTAAAGAGGCTTCTCTAAGGTGGTTCATGGGCCTCAGAGCTAACATTGTAGCAAATTGGAACGTCATGAGAAACATGTTTCTTTCCAAATACAAAGGGTAATATAGAGGATGAGATTTAAAGGGAGATGACATCTTTAAAATGTCACAAAAAGAGGGTGAAACCTTGGAAGACTATGTTTCCATGTTTATGTTTAACGTGTAGCGCAACACTGAACACCAGTTGAATGGGGAATCATAGAAGCATCTATTCCTCAAAGGAGTCAATGATGGAAGCATAGAAGCCTTAGACATTATGGCTAGTGGGGATATCACTCAGAAGAATTGGGAAGATATCAAGACTATATGTCTGAATTACTCGAGAGCTATAGTAAAAAAAGGAAGAGGAATAAGAGATTTTCCTCATAAGACAAATAGTTCAGGAGTATCCAAGATAGAGTTGTCCAACCTCCTGTCTGAATTCAAGAAGAACATTATCAATAATGTGACCACTTAGCTAGACAACATGTAAGCCAATAGGAAGAAGGAGGATGTAGAAGCTATGCTAGCTGAATTCTTCTCTCACTGCAGAGAGAAGAAAAGAAACTATAAGTGCAAAACCGTTGCATCCATAGGCACTACCTCAATTCCCACCGATTTCAAAGCCATAGATGAGGAGAATGGATAGGTTTTCTACATGGCTCAAAGGTGACCATGGGCTCAGAGACAAGGTATGTCGCAAGAACCCCTAAATAATTTTGGTTATAATAATAGTAATCAGTGGAAAAATCAAAACCCCCAGAATTCTAGCCCTCAAGGACAGAATTGGAGTCATAACTGGTCTAACCAACAACCACATTATAACCAAAACTATTAGCAGCCCCAATATAACCAAAAATTCCAACAATAACCTCCATTTAACGCATACGAGTAGCAGTTTAACCAATATCAATAGCCACAACAGAATAACCAATGACAACCACATGGTAACTGGCAACAAAAACCTCAGTGGGGACCCAATTAGCCTAATCAGCAGCAAGCTATCATGCCTCCACCTCCTACAGCCAATAGTAGTCCTCAGAAGCCACAACTGCCTATGCAAAAAAATCCAAATCCCAATAACAAGTAGCAAGATTATTCACTGCAAGTGAATGACATCCACCTACGATCAAAAAATACATTGCCTGTGCCTAGGGTGCCCATCATAACTAATGTTTTTGATACTGAGTAAATTCCTAACAATCAAAACATTGTTGTTCCACCTATTCCACCACCTACTCTAGTTTTGAAAACTCCACCTTATCCACAAAGATTGGTTCAACAATCAGTACCCCCTAAAGAGAATCCTATTGCAACTGATCTAATTGACCAACTAAACCAAATAAATATCCAAAAATTGTTATTAGATGCCCTCAAATAAATTCCCATTTATAATAAAGCAATCAAGGAAGCATGTATGAAGCACCTTGGTAGGAAAAAGAAATATCCTAATACCATCCATGTTCTTGGAAAGCTTTTTGATCTTATGCTCAGTAATGCCTTGATGCCTAAGTACTTTGATACAAGGAGTCCAGTGGTTACCATTCACATTAATGGTATACAAATACAAAATGTCTTGGTTAATTTAGGGGCATCTATCAATGTAATGACTATGGATGTGTTGTTAAGAATTAGCATCATTGGGTTGAGGGAAACACCCACCATACTCTACTTAGCTGATAATTCCACTATTAAGCTAGATGGTATGGTAGAGGATATTGTTGTCACACTAGATTCCTTGGATTACCCCTCATATTTCATCATCTTGTCCTCCAAAGAAACAATATAAGGATATCCATTAATCCTAGGAAGGCCCTTATTGGCCAAAAAAGATGCTTGCATTGTATGTCACTCAGGAAAAATTACCATATCTGATGGCATTCATACAAAGAATTAACTTTGTATTCTCCAGCCAAACCCCAAACTGAACTTGAGCAAGTTGTCTAGCAAGATCTAAGAGATGTTCCGCTTGAATCCAATTCAGTGCAGCGGCTTATGGTTATTGGTAGAGATCCAATTATGGCCTCACAAGTGGAAGATGACATACTATTAGCAATCCTTACAAACTAGTATGGCTCTGAAGCACCCTCTTGTCATGTCCCTTAATGTTCCCTACAAACCATATTGCCCAAAAAGTCATCATCTAAATTTCCTGTAGCACCTGATTATCTCCATACTTTGTTACCCCATCAGATAAAGTCACCCTCATTTTCAAAATTTCTTATGCTGGATAAAGTCAAAAGAGTAGAAATTGCCTTAGGTAAAGAATTTAATGTCAATAAGAATCTCACTGAATCTCAAATGTCTAGTCTTCTCCAGCTTTTAAAAGAGATCCAGCTAGATTTTGCATGCGAATATACTAACATGAAGGGACTCAACCAAAAACTGTGTACCCATAAGATCTATATAAGTCCTGAGTCCAGACCAATTAGGCAATCCAAGAGAAGAATAAACCCTGCACTGAGAGATATAGTAAAGACTGAGTTACAAAAACTCCTCCAAGCTGGCTTTATATATCCTATTTTTGCTAGCCACTGGGTCTCTCCTCTTGTAATTGTCCCAAAGAAAGGTGGAAAATGGTGAGTTTGTGTGGACTATAGAGAGCTTAATAAAGCCACTAAGAAAGATCACTTTCCATTATCCTTTATTGACCAAGTACTTGACAACCTTGGTGGTAAGAAGTATTTTTCATTCCTAGATGTTTTTAGTGGCTACAACCAGATCCATATATCACCAGAAGACTAGGATAAAACAGCGTTCACCTGTCCATGGGGAACATTTTCTTATTTTCTCTTGTCATTTGGATTATGTGATGCACTTGCTACTTTTCAGAGGGCATTCATCAGTATTTTCTCTGACATTGCTGCTGACTATGTTGAAATATACATGGATGACTTCACTGCATATGGAAGTACATTGGATCATGCTAATTTGGGAAAATTTCTTAATAGATTTCAGGACTACAACCTCTCACTTAATAGTGGGAAGTGTTATATGATGATGGAGGAGGGAGTTTTCCTAGGATATTACCTCTCATCCTTTGACATACAGGTTGATTTTGCAAAGATTGCAGTCATCATTACACTCCCCACTCTAGCAAAGCATAAGGATGTCAGGAGTTTTCTTGGTCATGCCTGTTAATACAGGATATTTATTAAGAACTTCAGCCAACTTGCCACCCCATTGTACACTTTATTGAAGAAAGAAGCATAATTTGAATGGACAACTAACTGTGAACTATCAAATCAATAGTTGAAAGATGTGTTGACAAAGACCCCTATTCTTAGATGACCTGATTGGAAGTTTCCCTTTTATATCCACACTAATGCATCTGACTATGCCATTGGGGCAGTGCTAGGATAGAAAAAAGGTATAGTTGAGCATGCCATTTATTATATAAGCAAAAATCTGCAAGGTGCTGAACTAAATTATAATGTAACTGAAAAGGAATTGCTTGTTGTAATCTATACACTTAATAAATTCATACATTACATAACTGGTTATGAAGTATTTGTCTATATTGATCACTCAACAATCAAATACTTGATGAACAAAACCACCATTTATGGTAGGTTAGGTCGATGGTTACTCCTCATGTAGGAGTTTCATATAACTATCATTGATAAACTAGGAAAAGCTAATGTGGTGGTTGATTTCCTCTCTAGATTACAAGTTCCTGATGATCTTGCAACAATAGATGATAGCTTCCTAGATGAGTACATATTCTTTTTTGCAACTTAAAATCCATGGTATGCTGACATCGCCAACTACCTTGCTATAGGAAGAACACCACCTCATTTTTCACGACGTGAACGCAGGCTATTGGTTGAGAAAAGTTTCAAATTTTCATGGATCTCTAGATTTATGTTGTACACAAGCCCTGATCAAGTCACCCATATATGTGTTCATGAAGATGATACCTATGATATCCTTCGGGCTTGTCATGATGAGCCATGTGGTGGCCACTTTGAAGGAAAGAGGACAAGATACAAGGTATTGACCACTGGATATTATTGGCCTACCCTACATAAAGATGCAGGTAAGCATACCAGGCATTATGACCAATGCCAATGGATGGGATGCCCAACCAATTCTGATGAAATTCCCTTACAACCTTAGGTGGTGGTCACACCATTTGACAAATGGGGCATCAACTTTGTTCGTCCCATCGAACCATCTTCCCATGGTAAGTCTTATATCTTAACTTATGCACTGATTATGCCACAAAATGGGTAGAAGCAAAAGCAATGAAGTATGATAGGGATCATAAGGTAGCGGAGTTTCTCTATGAGTTTAGCTTTACCAGGTTTGGTGTACCTTGTGAAATAGTAATAGATCAAGGTGCACAGTTTACCTCTAATCTTATTGATGAATTGATGAATGAGTACACAGTGAGGAATGGTAAATCTTCACCATACCATCCTTAGGCCAATGGTCATGCTGAGATCACAAATAGTGAAATTGAAGCCATCCTGACCAAAATATTTTATTTTCACAAAAAGGACTGGGCTACCTGCCTTCCTGAAGCCGTTTGGTCTTATAGAAAGACTTGGAAAACCACGACTGGTTTTACTCCTTTTGAGCTAGTTTATGAAAAATCGGCATACATGCCTATTGAGTTTCACCATAAAATTCTCAGGATGACATTGGAGTTAGATATCAACCTTATGGGGGCACAAGAGGATAGGCTCCTATAGCTTAATGGATTGGATGAGTATAGGAAGTTTGCACTTCACAATACCAAATTAATTCAGAAGCAGCGAAAGAAGTGGCATGACAGATTCATCAAGGATTAGAAATTTTTGATTGGTGATTGGGCCTTTCTCTATGACTCAAGGTATCAACATACTCTAGGAAAATTTCAGACCCGCTAGTTAGGCCCTTATGAAATAATCTCTATTTTTGACAATGGTGCAGTTCATCTTTCTACCATTGATCCTATGTGATTCAAACTGCTTGTCAAAGGGCATCATCTTAAGATCTATCAAAAACCCATGAGTTGTGAATACTTCCTACAATAGTTCTAGAAAAGCATAGACAACCACACTCCTGTAGCCAAAGCATCTGGGTCTTCCACCCAGGTTTCCACCAATCTGTAATTTTTATCACCGATTCCATAATAAACATTTCACTTTCTATGAAATGATTTGTCCGTAATAAAAGCCACCTCACCTCCTCTCTCTACCATGTGTCTATACCATTGCATCACTCCATTAGTGCATGTAGCATAGCAAAACACTCTTCCTGTAGCACCTCATAGGTTAGTGACACATACTTTTGCTCGCATATTATTTTATTCTTTTTTATTTGGATTAAGTGTTCTTTTCTTTTTTTACTCTTGCACGCAAAGGTTTGGTAGGACCCATGCCTTACACTTAGTTGGGGGAGAGGGATTATTTAATTTTTGTTTCAAAATATTTTCAAATTAACATTAGCATGCAAAAAGGGAAAACTTTATTTCTTGTTTTTTCACGATGACCATCATCATGTGGGAGCTTATCTGTCCTCCCATGATTTCATCATCATGATTTGAAAGCAATTAAAAGCTAAGGCTCACTTAATAATGATATTTTCACAACGTGTTATGGTGGAAGACCTCAACACATGTGAATGTATTTATGATTATCATTCGAATTAATTCCTATTTGCCTGGAACTAAAAGTTATTTTGTACTCCAATTTTTCTCGTAAGAAACACCTCAAGTTCGAAAGGAGTCCTGCATTTTCCAATTTTTTGTAGCATCTCTGGAGCTCCTGCATAGCCATTTTTTTCATTAGAAATGGGCAGAGACCTTCAGAGGAATGCACCTATAGATCATAGGGTTCTACTTGGGGACCCAGCCGCCCGTGAAATGTTTCAAAGAAGGAGATGGCTGAATTACTACCTTAGCCTTAATGGCTTTGATGAAGAAATTTCTTTCCAATTTCTAAACACTTTAAACAATGGGTTTGCAGTGGTTAAAGGTCTGAGGATAAAATTATCAAAGGAAATCATGGCAAAGGTTTCAAAGTTGCCGTAGGAAGGAGAAAAATGAAGTAAGGATATTGACTTGCGCTCAGCCATGGTACAATTTACCCTACATGGTGACCCATGGTTGGATGTTGGTAAGAAATAGGGCACTTCAAGAACATCATTACCCATGGAGTATATGCAGCCAGCTCAATTCATGAATCGTACTTCACTTGTGAAGGTCATTACAAGTACCTCCATGGACTGCATTTCAATATTTTGAGTGCCCTCCGCCATGAAAATAGATGAGTAAACTTACCTCATTTTCTATTTAATATTGTGAAAAATAAAGCATCTCTAGTATAGTCAGGAAAAGTTCAATCTATTTCCCATTATTGTTTAATCAAATTAGTTATAGGAAGAGAATTAATTAAGCAATCGATTGGGACTTGGGATGAATTCTTGGCCATGGAGGAAATAGCACCTAGAGTGGTTGGCCCTAGAGGTCAGGGTGTAGGAAGAAGGGCTAGCACAACAAAAAGGGTTCATAAGGTAATATAGAAAGAAGAGGTCATTCCTGTAGAATATTCTTCTAAACCTAACCTATCTAGGAAAAGAGCCTGCAATTTTAGTACTCATGTGTCTGATAAAAAGAAAGGTAAAACTAGGAAAGATGATGTCACTCCTGATACTTCACCTTCTGAGGAAACTAGGTCTGCTGCCATGGAAGATAAAGGTAAAACCCAAGAGGCAAAGAGTATGACTCCAGAACAATAGCCTCCTTATAATGAAGATGTTAGTAAGCTAGCTAAGGAACCCTTGCCCTTTCCCGAGGAGGCAACGCAAGTAGAACCTATTGTAGCCATTATGGAGGAGGTGTCCACCAGCGGGAAGAAATGTAAAGATCCTCTGAGCTCTTTTCAAAACCTTGTTAGGAAGAGTGTTAGGATTTCTACTAATATTAGTAAGGCGAACAAAACCCCTGGTCTAGTTGTAAATATTGAATCCTCTGAGTCTACAGAGAAGTCCTCTTCAGAGGCAATGACTCCAACAAGTATAGATAGTGACACAATTTCCCACATTATGAATGATGAAACTATAGCTGACCCACAAGTTGATTACATCCTCATAGACAATGATAAGGATTTTGAGGAAACAGAATAATTTTTCAATAACTCTGTCAGGCAAGATACTAATGTCAATTTAGAAAACCTACCCCCTGATGAGTTCCCTACAATAGATCAGGACATTATTGAAAAGGTGTTTGAACAAATGAGTAGAGATGGATTAGACATAATGGCCAAAGCAGCTGAATCATCCCAAGTGGATGATTCAATAAAAAACCTTGTCATATGGAGAGGAAAAACTTCCATTGATGAATCCTGCCAAGCAGATGATTCAATAAGAACTCATGAAAAAGAAAAAGGGGCTACTTCCACTGAAGAGGAAGTAGTAAAAATCCCTCAACTTGCATCTTGGTGGATTGATATTCTTCAGCAGGAACCCATGCCACCATCGGATTTATCCACACCTTTAGCAACAAGGTTGAGCTTGTACCAAAATTTTATATGGGAAAAGGTACAATGGAAATTGGAAATAGAAGAACTAAAAAGGATCATTGAGGAGAAAGCTTTTCAACTGGAACAGGAAATAAATCAGGTTGCATTATTAGAGAGGAAAATTGAGCAGATCACCAAATTGATTCCTGCAGCAATGGCATGTATGTCACCATCTCTAGTTTATGCTTTGTACCTTAAGGAGTAATTTGTTAATTTTCAATTGTCTAGGATTGTAGAGGGACTGATTCCTTCTATTTCTACACCTCATGAATTTATGATTCATTCCAGTAAGCTCCCATGTCCATCAAAAACTATTATGTGAATTGTATTTACACAATCTTGTTGTACCAGACAATAGGGATTGGAATTCACTTATGTACATGGGAGATGTCTAGTTAAGGGTAGTGATGTCTTGGATTCAAAATGAGATTAGTAGAGAGCATCATACTTTTTCATATAGAAGCAGTGAGATAGAGACACCCCTCATGATGAGGCCTAAAGTTCAGAGTTCTAGGAAGACTTTCCTTGATTAGATCTCAATTACTATGAACCCTAGTGGATATTGAGGTGGACTTTCCTTGATTGGATCTCAATATCTCAATTACTATGATCCCTAGTGGACTATGAGTCCTTCCAGTCAGAGATAAGGCATACATAGATTGGGAACAACATTCATCATAGGATATTCAGGCCGTGATTGCCGCTTGCAAATAGAGGTGGGTACAGATGTCCCATGACTTAAAAATTAGGGAACCTCATTCTCCACATAATTTAACTCTTGCCACTTTCCGAGCCCCATGGTTTATAATTCTAGGAAGAACACTGCTAAATTACTCGATTCCCTTAAGGTTTAAACCTCCTATCCTCCTATAGCCTTTACTAGCAGTAAATGAAAATGCAGAAGATTGTGATATGACTCAGGAAGTGCAGAGGTGGGAAAGACTTTGTGATAACCATGGTTATTTCAACTATGTTGCTGATGAACTAGGTGAAAAGATTGCTAGTCACTCGAGGTTTAGGGCCAGGATCTGTAATTTCATGATTGCTGGGGACCAGCAATAGTGCAGTTGGGGGGAATGATGAGCCTCTTAAAAGGCCATCTTCTCAAATGTTTCTTACTTTCTTTTTCAGCAGTTTGCTTGCAAAATAGATAATTTAAACTTTTGGTTTTATATGTATATTTTATATATGTAAATACATAAGTAGGTAAGTGGGTGATAAAAGAACATGGTGTATTTTCTTGGAACTGATGGGTGGAATTTTTAGGATATAAGTAGCTACATGCTATGAATGATCCTATTTCCTATGCTATGTTTGTGAGTAGTCCACTTCATGTAGCCATGTGCCTTGCAAGAGTATTAATTGGAAACTAACACTTCTTTCATAGCATTAATGATAAAATATATATACGTATTGAAGGTTGTGTATGCTAACCATTTTGTAGGGATCAAGTCATGGCGCATTCAAGAACAACATTGTGGTGCTGAAGAAGTCAAGGAAAGTCATTGCTACAAAAGCGCCATCATGCCCAAAGAATTAAGCAAGTGGTTGAAGAAGAGCATCCCGGAAGTCTTTCACAGAGGAACAAGTCAATACAGTTCCTGAGTAAACCCAACGCATGGATCTAGAGCCACCACATGCTATATTCTGGGAAGGACTTGAAGACTTACTCTTGTTGATTGATATTTTCTGTTATGAGCATTATCTATACATTAGTGATCTTCATTAATGGAGTGATCCTAGATTTAGGGAGTAGTTGTAGTTTCTCTTTAAAGAAGCCAACTATTATAACTCTTAAAGTTAGTCGAGTTAGTTGATATATTTTCTGGAATAGAAGTTGATATTGTAACACTGTTTTACTTTCCAAGTACATTTTTGCCATGAATGAATAGAGTGCATAATTTGAGTTTCATTCTCTTATCTTGATTGCATTTCTATTCACTCATCCAAGGGGGCCCACTTGGTGAGTGAATCACTTTGTTAGAGTAGAAGTTATTACCTTGTTCATTAAGAAGTAATTAGAACTCTTCTGTTCCTACAACCACTGGTAATAGAACTGGTAGACTATTCCTGTAGGATAGGCGAGTAGAGTAGTTCCTATTCATGATTTCTTTTTTCTTAGAGTAAAAGCATTTAGTTGAGATAGTATAGATTTCCTGAAGCTTAATGCATTTCAATTCCATAGGATTAGCCATGAGAATCAAGAAGGTTTGAAGCATATACTTTTCAAATACCATTCCAAGTTTACGTCCCTGGTCGATAAATTATTGAGACTGAATAATCTACTTTGTAGCCAATTATGGTGTCCAATCTTGAAATAGCAGTCCAATGCTATGTGTTTCTAAGACAATGTTTTCACCAAGCAATCGAGGTCAACCTTGACCTAGAAAGGTTGACTTTGATCCTAAGGTCAAAAATCTCAATTTTGTAGTTTAGGATGCCAAAAATAGGCCAGAGAAAAGTGACAAATGGGGAAGACCAAGGGGGAAAGCTAGATCCAAGTAAAGACCCATTCAAGGCATTTGAAATGACCCCAAACCACTTACTCTGAAGGCTAAACCAGTCTACAATGGAATTTCTTCCATTTTTTGACTATACATTTAGCCCCCACTTTAGCAAGAGTGTGGACTTGATGCAAACTCTTGGAAAAGGAGATCATGAAGAAAATATAATCTTATTGAAATCAAAAGGGACAAAAGAATCCTCAAGCCCCGAGGGACTTCAGTCTTTATCAACCCTAAGATCACGATAAGAGAGATATCACCAGTTAAAGAGAAAAAAAAGAGAGAGGGTGTGGTTACCTTGCCCAATGAAAACTTATGTCCCTTTGTGAACCACACAAGGAAACAGTGCAAGTGGAAAGATGGAGTCAAACCGCCTAGTGAATGTGGCTAATCACTAGTCAACCCATCAGGGAGATCTGGTCTTAAGGACACCTTCTGACCTTAAGGGATCAAAACATTATAAATTGAAACTAGAGGGATCAAGGGATCCGTGTAAATTTAAACTAGGGGGATCAAGAGATCCTATAAAGTAAAAATCCATTCTTTAAGGATTAGTCTTTAATCCATAAAGGGAAAAAATTTTAAGTTTGAAAAATATTTTGAAAGTGCCTGTGTGCAAAAAGTGAGTAGAGCATATGCCCCCACATTAAAGTCATTGCTAACACTTTAACAGGAGAAATGTCTTTAACAAAAACATAAACAACTCAATTTATTACATTTCCGCTATGAGATGCCCCCAAATGAAGACAAATCAAGGGAAATACCAAATAAACATACAAAGAACACAAAAGGGATCTACCTACTGTGGGGTCAGTATGATTGTAAGATAATATGTATATATAGATATGATATTATTGCAAATGAATTGACATCATCCCCCAAAGAAAGTAGAACTACAATCACAATGGAGGAAAGAAACTCAAGAGTTACGAAGAAGAGTCTTTTCAGACCACAACAGGGAGACCAAAAAGAATCAGTGCTACCATGTTGCAGACCCAAGCGGACTGGAAAAAATTTATGAACAATAACATAGGTACAACATAAAATGAAAACAATATATAGAAGAAAAATGATACATATAGAAGAATTGTACAACAGGCTTGATTCCTTTATCACCTTGCACCAATAAAGTAACAAGGGTTGTATAAAATAATCTAACAAACATTGAGCAGATACATTATGGGAGAAGCACAATACAATAGACAAACCCAAAAAGGGCTATCGTGAAGGACAAGATAATCAAGCGCATCACCTAATCCCCCTATCTTGGTTTATATTATTTAGGGAAGGTGGGAAAATTGCAAGAGGGACTATATCCAATATATTAGGAATAATAGCTAGTTCCAAATAAGTATCCTCTTGAGAATTATGATGTTCGATACTAGGTGTAATTATCAATTGAGTTGAAAGAATATGAGGTAAATCAGTATCAAGATCAATGATCTCATATTCATCACTAGGATCAATAGGATAATCAAGAGTATCCTCCTCATAAAGATTAATTAAAATAGGATCTAAGATGTGAATAGAATCATCATAATCTTTCATCTTAACATCATTATGAACATTAATTTCCTCCAATACATCAGACATAGGTTGGTCGAAAGAAGGTAAAGAATTTTTAAAAATAGAGGCATGGGCCCTAGCATTAGCCCTACGCTTCTTACGACATTCATTAGCAGATTTGTTATGTTTTTCTTTGTTTGACACATGTTGAGAACTAGGAGGAATAATAACTGGTTCTTTTATAGGCTGAAAAGGAGGATTGGTAGGACTCTCAGTATGCTGAGAAGTGACACTAGGAGGTTAACTTATAGAGATAGCAGTAATGGATAAAGGAGGTATAGAAGGAATGGACAAAAGACCATGGTTAAGATCTATTTGAGGCATGCTTAAATAGACAATCTTGCATTTTTTATAGGCTTGATATGAACAAAAAAGGTTATTAGGGCGAGGAGGACATGAATTAGGTAATGAAGGCCAAAATAAATCAAGAGTAGCACAATCTCTAGGCCTAGAAGGTTGATACAAACTATGATTAATCATTTCATTTCTCCATTATGAATGAACTTAATACACTAATGAATAGGAGAAGCGACAACATGCATGGCAGTTAACCAAGGCAAACCAAATTTGACTTGAAATTGATCAGAAGTAGGAACGACAATGAAGGTAGTATCTACAATTTTACCACAAAGTTCAATAGGAAAGTTAATAGAACCAAGTGAAGGATAGAGGAAACCATTACAAGTTTGGATCCATGCATTAGCTATATCATAAAAATCACATTGTAGGTTTTTCATATAAAGGTTATCCTCAGTAATAACATGTATTAAAGATGTGGGGTCAAAAAGAAAACCAGGCGTAGGTATCTTAGGAATCCTAGCATAAATATAAAGGGGACCATCGGGAGCCTTAATAGTCTTAGAATCATCAAAGGTAATTGAGAGTTCCCTAGGTCATTTATCGCTAGTTTGTTTCTGAGGTTTAGGTGGAACATGAAGTTTAAGTAGAGGCAAAAGATCTTGAACATTAGGTTGAGATGAAACAATGCTCTCCAAATGATTAACTATGTGATTAAGCTCATCCATCTTTGAATTGTAAACAATATCCATAGAAGATGGTTGAGCGATGGTATTATTATCATGTGTAGGTAAAGTATTTGAATAAATTTGAAGGTTTTGATTAGGTGGAGAGAGTGATTTGTTCCCATTACTATCAAAATTATAAACAGATAAAGCATTAGAATCTATTATGTCTTGAACCTTATGCTTTTGAGGATAACATTTTTCAGTATCATGGCCATTCTGTTGATGGTATTGACAAAAAGCTTAAGAATCAAAGGATTTTGATACCATCATAGTAGGGAGAAGATGTTGAATAGGAGTCAAGGTAATAATATTAGCACTTAACCACCTACTCATAATAGAATTTAAACATTCAGAGAGAGGAGTAAACGTACGATTCCTATGGAAAGCAGTGGATGTAGAAGTGGCATTGTGGGATGCAACATCAACTTGATCAGCAATTGTATTTTCTTGTTTATTTATTTTGACATAGTTTTTAGGCTTCTAAAAATTGTTGGGATTAGGAGCAACATCACTTTTATCAACTGGAACAAGATCCATTGGAGTGTTGCTCTCAAATTGACTCACTTGTAATTGATAATGATGAAGTGTTGCACAAAGTTGTTGAAAAGAGGTAAATTCAGTAAGCATAATCTTATCTATAATATCTTTTTGTAAATTTGAAATAAACATATGTTGAATATCAATATCAGGAACAGGATAAGAAATCTGAGCATATAAATGCTTAAATCTACCAATAAAATCAGTCAATTTTTCCTTAGTGTTTTGTTTACAATGCATT
>MU227324.1:102455-117171 GCA_018584345.1 Thuja plicata | reverse complement strand
CTGGACCCGGTCGCTAGCTCTGCTCGAAAGACACCTCTTGCTACTTCGTCATGCTCCGCTGGCAGCTTAGGGATGTGCCTAGAGTTATTATCAACACCCGCGAAAGACAGGTGTGATGTCTCCTTTAATAATAGTAGTAATTGTTAGAATGATTTTAGAATAAATAAGAGGGGAGGGGTGAATCAGTTATCCTTAGGTCCAGATGTAGCAAATAAAAATTTTCTATATTTTAGATCTACTCGGCAGCAGTAGCATATGTCAACAAATTTAATCATGCAATTTTCTATCTAATGAAATTGCTTGTAGAAACATAACAGTAAAACATACCATAAGCATTCACACAAGTTGACGCAAGTATTTAACGTGGAAACCCAATATGGAAAAAACCACCAATAACATGCTACCAAGTTTTCACTCTTCTGAAGTGAGCTCTGTGAGGAGCCAACCCTGTTAAAGGTTACAATAACACATTGTTAGGTGTGACCTAGTTAAAGGATTTAATCATTCTCTCAGGAGTGGCCTTGTTAGACGACTTAGAATATTCCACCTGAATGTCACCTTGTTAGAGGATTTATACAAATGACTGTTAGGTCAGCCTTGTAAAAGGATTTAACTAATACAATGGTTAGAAACTAATCAATAGTTGTGATCTGATAGATACAACTTACTTTGCAAATTCACATCCAATTACAGCTTTGATGTTAACTTACTGGATGGCCTGCATTGTATTTTCAATCTTCTGATCTACTTGGAAATTTGTCAAGCAATCACACATGCAACTCTCTGCTTCTGTATTCAGCCTTCTCTGCTAGGTCATGCTAATCAGTAAATTAACTATGCAAACCTCTTGCATACACACATGTACTTCCACACACTTGCATACTCAGCAGCACACAATGAATAACCCCTAAGGTTATCATATACGTCTCTGTCTAGGTTAGATAAATCTTTGCTGCTTAATAAAGATCGTAGATCTTAGGTTACGTCAGATCCAACAGATCATTCCATAATTTACATTACATTTACTTCTCCAAAGTAGTCTCTAATTAAATCTTGAAACCATGCATTAATTACGGTTACCCATACATTAAATGATGTGGATCAATCTTTAATTAACTTTACATATCCCAACAAAATTAACTAAGTTAGCCAGAGATCTCAAATCTCATCATTAATCCAATTATTGTAATTCGGCCAACATCACTGTTTCCACTCGGCAATTTCATTGGTGCTCGACACTAAACAAACTTGCTCATCACAAACAACTTCGCTCGGCACAAGAAACTTTGCTTGGCACAAGCCAAACTTGCCTGGCACAAAACAACTAGAAAAAATATCTTTGAAAGATAAACAACTAATTACTTTGCCAGAGTGCCAACTGATCAAGTACCCTTTTATTTTCCTTAACTCAACCATTTGCTTGGTCTTCTTGTTAAATCTTCTTCATCAATAGTGGATATGGTACTCGAACAGATAAAAATAGTCTCACCAGTTGAGGTTTTACAACAATGACAAAATAACAATTCTTTCCATTGTCACTTTCCAAAAATCTCCCTCTTTGGCATTAATGGCAACAAAAAATATTAAAACAATGATTTAACAAGCATAGTTACCATACAATCCAGAAAGTCACCTCTAATCCTTGATATGAACAGATCTTCATTAATGTCTTTAGCTTCATTCCGATTCTCATCTATAAAACATTTCTCCCTCTGTGTCTGTAATCAAACTATAATCATCTGTGTCTAAACATCTATAGACTCTCTCTGAGTAGATAATCACTTCAATGTTTTCAATAGCAACTTCTGCCTCTATGTACTTCTTCCTTTATGTAATCTCTTCTTCTAGGAAATCTTAGGCAATCTCTCCCTCTTTGACAAAAATGCCAAAGACATCAAAATCATTATCATGTAGATCTTCAGTATCATGTTGATCCTATCATCTTAATTATGACTGATCTTCTTTTTTGTCCTTGTCCAACTTCACAACTTTAGTCAGCATCCTAAAGTGTGACTTACTATGCATTAATGTATCAAGTATTCTGATTCTAATATTTGATGCAACAGTACCATACAAAACTTAATTAGCCTCAATTAGGGAATCACCCCCATTTTACCTCACAGATACTCATGAGCATCCTTGGGTAGTGCCTTTGTGAATATTTCTACTAATTGGTGCTTAGTGTTCACATAATCTAGTCTCACTTCTTTATTCTGAACTAGCTCCCTTAAGTAATGATACTTGATAGCTATGTGCTTTGTCTTCGAGTGCACAACAAGGTTTTTAGAGATATTAATGGCACTTGTGTTATCACAATATATGACAACTAGTTCAGTGATTTCTTCCTTCATACCTTTCAGTAGTATCTTCAACCACACAATGTTAGAACAATTGACTGCAGCTGCCACATACTCGGCTTCAGCTGTAGATTGTGAGGTGCATTTTTGTTTCTTGATTGTCCATGAGATCAATCTTTTACCTAAAAGAAATGCTCCTTCAGTAGTGCTTTTCTTGTCATCAACATTTCCAGCCCAATCAGAGTTAGTGTAAACTCTGAGTTCAAACTTGTCATTCTTCTTGTAGTATAGACCATAGTCATCAGTTCCTTTCAAATATCTTAGAATCCTTTTTACTGCCATCATGTGAGTTTCCTTGGGGTTAGCAGAAAACCTTGCAACAATTCCAACAGCTAGGGCAATGTCAGGTCTACTATGTACAACACATTGTAGTTTTCCAATCATTGATCTGTAGAGTATTTGGTTCACTTCTTTTGTGTCATCATCTTTTGTCAGCTTCTGTCTAGTAGCATGGGTGTACTCATTCTTTTGGACTCTTCCATTCCAAAAATTTTTAGTATCTCCTTGATATATTTAGATTGAGTGATATAGATACCATTCTTCATTTGATAAATTTGTAAGCCAACAAAGAATTTTATTTCACCAAACATAGACATCTCAAACTTAGTTTGCATCTCTGCTGCAAATTCCTGGCATAACACATCTTGTCCACTAAATATGATGTCATCTACAAAAATTTCAGCTAATAATGTACCTTTGGCTTGCTCTGTCTTCAAGCACAGGTTGTTTTTTTCATTGGTTCTTGCAAATCCAATCTTTATCAGATAATTTTGCAATCTCTCATACCATGCTCTTGGCACTTGTTTCAGTCCATATAATTCTTTGTGCAATCTACAAACCATATTCCTTTTGTTTGGATCAACAAAACCATTAGCTTGCTCAATTTATACTTCTTCCAAGATACCATTCAGAAATGTAGATTTTACATCCATATGATAAACTTTGAATCCTTTATAGGCTGCATATGCAAGTAAGGTTTTGACTCCTTCCAATCTTGCAACTGGGGAAAATGTTTCACCGTAGTCAATTCCTTCCTCCTGTGCATAACCCTTGTATACCAGTCTAGCTTTGTTTCTTGTCACATCTCCATGTTCATTTAATTTATTTCTGAATACCCACTTTGTACCAATTACAATTTTATCCTTTAGCCTAGGTACAAGTGTCCAAGTCTTGTTCTTCTCAATCTGTTCAATTTCCTCATTCATTGCCTATATCCAATCTTCATTTTCTAAAGCATATTTCACTATTTTGGGCTCAAATTCACATAACAGACATGTACCATTTTTCAACTTACCTCGTGTCATAATTGCAGAATCCTTTGATGCAATTATTTGATCAGAATTGTGGTGTCTCCTCACATATTTTGCTAGAGTAGGCTAAGGTCTTGCTTTAGGTTCATTGATTGTGTTCAGTTCTGGTTGATTTTGTGACTCAGCATCTCCATCAGATAGCTCAGCATTCACTTGTTGTTGCTCGACAACTCCACTCTGTGACTCGGCAGGTGCATGATGTTGTTCAATAGTACCCTCAGGTAATATATTAGAATCTTCCTCATCTAGATATATGAATGATCTGTAGATTTTAGGTTCTTGTGTACTTTCAGCTTCATTCCTTTCTACAAACTCATCAATTCTAACATTTTCACTTTCCACAACTTTGTTAGTATTAGAATTCAAACATTTGTATGCTTTTCTTTTCATTGAGTAACCAAGGAATATACCTTCTTCACCTTTAGCATCAATTTTTCCATTTTTGTTGTCCTTCAGTATAAACCATTTGCTTCCAAATAATTTACACTAGGTGCATAACCATACTAAAGTTCATAAGGTGTAGTATTTATACCTTTCTTGACTTGTACTCTATTTAGGGTATAGACTATAGTACTTACAGCTTCTTTCTAGTACTTTTGTGAAACATTCTTCTCCATCATTAGAGTTCTTGCATAGTCCATGATAGATCTATTCCTATGTTCAGAAATACCATTTTGTGGAGGTGTCCTGGGTGTGGACATCTGTCTCTTTATGCCTCAGTCATTGCGGAACCTGTTAAACTCATTCGAAATAAGCTCTCCACCTCTGTCAGATCTTAAGCATTTCAAACTTTTGCCTGTTTCCTTTTCAACTTTAGCTAAGTACCATTCAAATAACTGGAATGCATCATATTTTTCCTTGAGAAACATTATAGTCATCATCCTTGAATAATCATCAACAAATAGAATAAAATATCTAGCACCACAGTAGCTTCTTTCTCCAATGGGATCACAGAGATCAGTATGGACTAATTCCAAAATTTCCTCTGAAATATGTGTTTTACTCTTGAAACTAGATGTAGTCATCTTTCCTAGTTGACATTGTTTTCACATAGCATTCTCAGGTTTCTTTAACTTAGGTAGCCCTCTAGCTTTTTTTAATTTACTTATGCTTACCAAGTTATCAAAGTTCACATGACACAACCTCTTATGTCATAACCAAACATCATTGTACTGTGCAAAAAAACATGTTTCTTCAGATAAATCCATATAAAATAAGTTACCTTTACTCTGATCACCACTTCCAACAAGTTCTCCAGTAGAATCATATATCTTTACTTTTTTGTGATGGAACTCAACTTTGTAACCAGAAGTGTTCAGCTGTGCAATACTCAGCAATTTGTATTTAATATCATTAACCTAATACACATTGTCACATCTGATTTTGTTAGTCAATTTAATCAATCCTTTACCTTTGATAAGACATGGTGCATCATTACCAAATTTTACATATCCTCCGTTGCATTGGTTTAGGGTTTCAAACTTATCCTTGTCACCAGTCATATGATGGGAACAACCACTGTCAATGATCCAACGATCACTTTTACTCATATAATATTTTAATGCAGTTTTCTCATCATCATCATCAGAATCTTCTTTCATTGCAACATAAACAACTTCTATATCATTGTCATTAGAATTGTCAGTATCATTGTCAAAAGTTTCTTCAGCAATATAACAAGATTTCTTACCTTTGTCTTTCTAATCCTTATATTTCTTGAAGTCTCAGTCATCCTTTTTGTCTTTGTATTCCTTGTATTTGTAGTCCTTTCTTTCATCTTTTTCATTCTTATCAGAACATCTAGCAGCTATATGACCAACTTTATTGCATAAAAAACAAATAATAGGAAATTTACCTCTGTATTTTCCTTTTTCTCTAGATAGCCTTTTTGCCATAAGTGCTTCAAGTTCTTGAAGATCATCATCAGTAGTGTCATTATCACTGTTCACATGTTTCTTTCCTTTCCTAGATTTATTGAGAACCAACTGTGATCTAAAAGCATAATCAATACCATGTGGATTATAGTTATCATAATTTGACATTTCAAATGCAGTGAGTCTTCCTATCAGATTTTCTAGATTTAGATTATTGTTAGGAGTGCATCTCAGTTCTTGAATTGTAGAAAATCTAATAGCATATACAAGAATTAAAGTTCTCAGTACCTTTCTCATAATAGTGTTCTCATCTATTGTTCCATTAGCTCCTCTAATGACATTTACAACTTCTTTTACTCTACCATAATACTGCTTAACATTTTCACCTTCTTGCATTTTCATCTCATCAAAATTACCTCTTAGACTTTCTGATTTATCTCTCAGCACATTTGTGTCTCCACCATAGATAGTTGCAAGTTTATGCCACATCTGCTTTGCATTTGTGCATCTCTTTATATCATCAAACTCTGAATAGCTCAATGAGGAGGAAGTCTCCAACATTGCTTGATTGTGCTCTTGCTTTTCTTTTAGTTGTGCATCTATGAAAGGAGTAGAAGGTGATACATAGTCATTTTCAATAAGTCACTTAGCATCATCTCCAATACCAGCCAGATGCAGTTTCATCAAACTCTGCAATGCATGAAAGTTATCTTTGTTTAGCTTGGGAACCTCCTTCTTATACATCTTGATCTTTTCACTCCAAGTACCTTCAAACTATTTTCAGGAGACCAAAGCTCTGATACCAATTGTTAGAATGATTTAAGAATAACTAAGAGGGGATGGGTGAATCCATTATCCTCAGGTCTAGATGTAGCAAATAAAATTTTTCTATATTTTATATCTACTCGGCAGCAGTAGCATATGTCAACAACTTTAATCATGCAGCTTACTATCTAATGAAATTGCTTGTAGAAACATAACAGTAAAACAAACCATAAGCATTCACAAAAGTTGACACAAGTATTTAACGTGGAAACCCAATATGGGAAAAACCACTAGTAATATGCTACCAAGTTTTTACTCTTCTGAAGTGAGCTCTGTGAGGAGCCAACCCTGTTAAAGGTTACAATAACACATTGTTAGGTGTGACCTGGTTAAAGGATTTAATCACCCTCTCAGGAGTGGCCTTGTTAGAGGACTTAGAACATTCCACCTGAATGTCACCTTGTTAGAGGATTTATACAAATGACTGTTAGGTCAACCTTGTTAAAGGATTTAACTTATACAATGGTTAGAAAGTAATTAGTAGTTGTGATATGATACATACAACTTACTTTGCAAATTCAGATCCAATTACATCTCTGATGTTAACTTACTAGATGGCCTGCATTGTCATTTCAATCTTCTGATATACTTGGAAATTCATCAAGCAATCACACATGCAACTCTCTGCTTCTATATTCATCCTTCTCTGCTAGGTCATGCCAATCAGTAAATTAACTATGCAAACCTCTTGCATACACACATGTACTTCCACACACTTGCATACTCAGCAACACACAATGAATAACCCCTGAGGTTATCATATACCTCTCTATCTAGGTCAGATAAATCTTTGCCGCTTAATCAAGATCATAGATCTTAGGTTAGTTCAGATCCAATGGATCATTTCATCATTTACTACTCAGCAGCACACAATGAATAACCCCTAAGGTTATCATATACCTCTCTGTCTAGGTCAGATAAATCTTTGTCACTTAATCAAGATCATAGATCTTAGGTTAGGTCAGATCCAACAGATCATTCCATCATTTACATTACATTTACTTATCCAAAGTATTCTCTAATTAAATCTTGAAACCATGCATTAGTTATGGTTACCTATACATTAAATGGTGTGGATCAATCTTTAATTAACTTTACATATCCCAACAAAATTAACTAAGTCAGCTAGAGATCTCAAATCTCATCATTAATCCAATTACTGTAAGTTAGCCAACATCACTATTTCCACTTGACAATTTAACTGGTGCTTGGCACTAAACAAAATTGCTCATCAAAACTAACTTCACTCGGCACAAGCAACTTTGCTCGACACAAGACAAACTTGCTCGACATCAAACAACCAGAAAACTATTTTTGAAAGATAAACAACTAATTACTTTTCCAGAGTGCCAACTGATCAAGTACCCTTTTATTTTCCTTAACTCAACCATTCACTTGGTCTTCTTGTTAAATCTTCTTCATCAACAGTGGATATGGTACTCAAATAGATAACAATAGTCTCACCAGTTGAGGTTTGACAGCAATGACAAAATAACAATTGCTTGCATTGTCACTTTCCAACAGTAATTTGCATATTTCTTCTCCTCCTCTCTGTCACTTGACAGAGTCCGTACCCCCCATCTTTACTTCACCATTAATGGAGACCCCTGTCATAAACTTTGCTATTAACAAACCTACTACCCAGAATGGTAAACATAAATCGTTCTTTGAAGCTGTTGCCCAATCTCCCATTGCTTCCAGTGCAAGGTTTAGAATTGCTTAGACTAATGAAGCTGAGGAATCTTGTAAGAATACTAGACCTATTTTTCAATCTTTCTATGTTGCTCCAAATTTAGATATGTTGATAGAAATTAGGAATGAAAATAATAGGCTTAAGAACTCTTTTATATTCTTTGTAGTAGTTGAAATTGAAAAGTGTCCTCCTCAAAATTTTTTGGATGACTGGTTCCACAATTATTGGAAACTTAAATTGGGTTTTCATATTTCCTTTTGTAGATAGATTCAAAAAGGTTTGTTTGTCATTTTTTTCAATAACCATGATTCTCAAGTTGCAATCCTTAAAAGGCAGTACTGGACGGTTGGTAATACATCATTTTGTGCCCTAGCCTGGACACCTAAGGCTATTCATGAAGAACTTTTGGCCCTTTCAGCCCCGAGATGGATTTTGTGAAAAAATATCCCACCCTTTTTATGGAGATTCTTACCCCAAATTTTGGAACCTATTGGTAAATTTATAAGAATGGATGATACAGTCAGATTGGTCCCACATATGGATGCTTGAATTATGATTTCTCTAAACCTAGGTAGAGAAATACCTTATGAATTTGAGATCAATATTGATTCTGAGTCATATTTATGCCCCATTGAAATATTAGGTGCAATTAATGCTTGTTTTTAATGTAGAAAAGAAAGGAGGGTCATGTTTGAAAATATTTCCCTATTCTTAAAAGAAACCCTCCTCCGATCAAAACTACCTCTCCAATTGTTTCCAAAATTAATCCAAACCCTAAATCTAATCCCTCTGTCAGTAAGAATTTTTCTTTGACCACCCCGACAAGTGATACACCCATTTTTGAACCCCCCTACGACCTAGCCTTTTTCTCATATCCCGCTTAAATCTCCCACCTTGGATACCGAACATACTAATGGTTTTGTTTCCATCTCAAAAAAAAGAAAAAAAAGGACCAAGAAGCCTAATCTCCCAAGTGGTGACCTTATCCTGAAAGAGACACCTCTTATTCGGCCTCCCAGTGTCTCTTATCTATCCTCCATTTCTGGTTCATTTTCCTCTAGACATTGTATGATGGAGCAATCAAACTTTGATATTGCCCCCCGGCCCCTGTCCAAAACCCTTTAAAGAAATATCTGATGATTTTTTTGTCGAAGTCATACCTGCTAACACTGGGGATGACCTTAACCATCTTTGTACACCAAACCTATTTATGGATCTTGATAACACATCAAAAATATTCTTAGGTGATGCTCTTGACCTTAAAAAAGATATCCCCTCCTCTAAACGTAGAGGAAGACTGGTAGGATCCAAAAAAAAACAACCTTCTGCTAAAAAGTTTGGAGGAATTCCAATTCAGCTTTTTTGCCTATTGTTGAGCCCACAGGTAATAGTGGTTCTCCCCCACCAGATGTTTCCTCATGAGTTTCACTTGATGGAACATCAGGGGTTTTGAGTCCCCGGATAGAAAACATATTGTTAAACAATTTATTAATGCTGGTAACCACACTGACTTTTTGATTCTTCAAGAAATAAAAGCTACTAGTTTCACTCTCGAAACCAACCTTAATTTTGTATGGAATGATGCGATTAAATTTTTCACTCAACACCCAAAAGGTAGGGGTGGCATTGCTATCTTAATTAATCCTAAATGGGAAAGGGCTAATACTAATAGTGCCACATCTTCCTGTAACAGGGATATGTGGATTAGTTTTAAAATCAATAACTTGGATTTTGGCATTTGTTCTGTGTACGCCTCTAATGATTACAGTGAGAGATCTCAGCTTTGGAATTGGCTAATGTATCTTCCCAATATCCCCTAGATCATTGGCGAAGACTTTAATACGATCGAGAACCAGGAAGATAAATTTGGTGGTCTTCCCTTTAGCTGGAAAGGAAATGAAAAACTTATTGGAACAAACTTAAATAGAATAAGCTTCTTTTTGACCCATTGTTGGGATCCAAGGATAACAATCCTGGTTTATGGAATACATAGTGTAATTTTCAAAAGGGGCATGCTAGAATTTACTCAAGATTGGATCATTTTTATGCTATCAATTTTTTTTTTCGGTCTTACCTGATAAATTTGGTAACTTTGTTCGGGTTATCCCCACCACCATTTATGATCATCACCTGATTTCTGTTTGTTTTAAGTTTAACAACCCCTCTGCTCATATTAATCCCCCCAACAGGAAATTCCTTCTTAATACTAGTCTTCTACAGGATGAAGACATTCTCGCAGCTTTAAACCTCATTCATAACTTTAATGACAAACAATTTCCTCTATCTCTCATTCTGACTAATGGAATATGAATATTTTTGCGTGGCAAACCTTACTTAGAACCCTTGGTCAAAAAAGGACTAAAGACTCCAGATTTACCGAGAAAATTCTTAATGCTAATCTTATGGAGGCTGAGATCATAATCCAAGGTAACCCCTTGGAAGAGTCACTTATTCCCTATGTTGCTGGTGTCAAAGATGCCCTTAGGCAACATCAGCAATCTAAGATTAGAGGTGCCCAAATTAGATCCAGGGCTCACTAGCTAGTTTCCAGGGACAGGGGATCCAAGTTTTTCTTCAATCTTATCAAACAGAAACATTCTAATGAGTCCATCGACATAATTATTGATGATGATCAAGATATTACTGACATTGATGGAATAAAATAGGCTTTTGCCACCCACTTTAAAAATTTGGTCAGCTCCAAAGACACTGAAGAGGCTAGCAATCTTAGGCTTCGATGTAAATCCCTGATTCCCAATAAAATCTCTAATACTGATGCTTCTTTACTCAGTAAGGAAATATCAATTAAGGAAATTAAGAATTCTATTACGACTCTCAAAAGTGACAAAGCTTCGGGGCCCGATGGGCTGCCTATTGAGTTTTACAAGGCTAACAACACTTGGATTACCAAAGACCTGCATAACATTTATATGGAAGCTTTAGGTACTGGGACGTTAGGCAAAAATATTAATACTGGTATCATTAAACTTCTTCCTAAAGATGGGGACAAGGCTCTTCTTAAAAACTGGCACCCTATCACCCTGCTTAATGTTTCCTATAAGATTTTTGCCAAAATCTTGGCTATCAGAATTGAGAAAATTCTTCCTAAATTCATGTGTCCTACCCAAACTAGTTTCATAAAAGGTAGATATATCCTTGAAAACCTAATCACTAGCTGGGAGGCTTTAAATTTGGTGAAACACTCTAATCAAAACTCCGCTATGCTCCTTCTTGATTTTGAAAAAGCTTATGACAGGATTGAGTGGAAATTCATTTCGATGATGCTGGAAGCTTTTGGTTTCCCTACTTTCTTTTGTAAAGTTTTTAATGTGCTCCCCAAGGATGCATATGCTTAAATCAGTATTAATGATTCTCTATCAGAGGCCTTCCCACTCACCCGCTCCATCAGACAAGGCTTCCAATTGGCCCCCGCCCTCTTTGTTATTGCTTCAAATGCTCTTTTCTATATCCTTAGAGATGATAGCCTCTCCTGGCCTATGAAAGGTATCTCACTTCCTAATGTGGAGGACCTTATGAATTTCCAATTTTCTGATTACATGGCCATGTTTCATGAGTCCTCTGAAACTAATTTTGATGCTCTTGTTGACAAACTCAAGATTTTTTGTACCATCTCCGGAGCTCGCTTATCCCATTCCAAATCTATATGTCTTGGTTGGGAGGAGAAACCTCCTACTTGGTTTAATAAGTTTGATTTCTAGTGGGGAGGATCTCGCACCATTGTTAGATATTTGGGTATCCCACTCTCTGTTGATCCCTCTCTCAAAGATATGTGGCTTTGGGTCAAGGAGAAAATTTGTAAAAAGTTGAATAAATTGCACAACAGATCTTTATCCCTAGCTGGCATAATACAGGTTTGCCAAAAAAAATTTTATTCTTACAATATCTATTATGCTTTGGCTTGGATGTTCAGCAATTACCAAATTTTAGAAATCCAGAAAGAGATTAGTAACTATCTATGGTCAGATGGGAAGGGCAACAAGAAGCTCCACGCTGTGAGATGGGATTGGTGCCACACGGACAAGCTCCTTGGTGGGCTGGGTTTGAAGGACCTCAAAATCATGGGGACTACTTTGGCCACCAAATGGAACTTTCACTCTCTTGCTGGGGATGGTCCTTGGAAAGTGCTTATTAGAAGCAATATTGAAAGAGGTTTTCCCAAAAATCCTAAGGCTTTGGAGAATTTCTGGTTGTCGTGCAAGGCTAGGCTATATTCAAATCCTTTTGGAAGGCCTGGAGCTGTGTTAGAAATATGGCCTCTAATAAGGCTTTCCATGATGATAATTATCTCTTTGGTGGAACTTGCAGCGTTATGGTAAGCCGCTTGCCATCACCAAAGGGTGTTCGGCCAACCTGTGGCATAAATGGGTATTTCCCAATTTATGGATCTATTTGAGCATGACAATTTATAGTGTAGGAGCACCCTTGAGAAGCCAAAATGTTTGGTGGTCTCATGTTATTTTGGGTGTGTAAGTGTGTGAAAGACCCTCTTGTAGGGCAATGTAAATACATAAGGTCATGTGGACCAATATTTTTTTAGGTAGGTTTCATTTTATGCTTCATGCCATGAGAAAATAGCTCTTTTTGGCTCTATTTAGTGAATTATACTTGATGATGTCATCAAATGTCAAGGTGATTTCATAGAGGTTCTTAGGGTCCTTGGTTACCCTAGGTGGTCTAGCTAAGGTTAGCTAAGTTATATTGGTGGAAAAACACTTAAAAAGTGTAAGTTGCAAAAAAATGTAAAAATGTTGCTATGCAACATTAGCAACTTTTAAAGGTTGCTGACAACATTTTGTTGTCTAGAGGGTTTTGAAGTTCAAATTGTCTTTGCACCCATCCAAGGAGTGCAACATGTGTGCTAATCATATATAAGGTAGGAAAACCCTAAATTGGAGAGGAAGTCATTTGTATAGATTTTGAACTTTGGAGCCAAGTGCTTTTTATGACAGAACAACAAAATTGAAGGATTTTGTGTTTTTATTATGTTTTATGGATTAGATTAGGGTTTGTGATCATTGGAGGCCATTTTTGGGCATGTTTTAAAGCTCTTTCAGTAGGTAGTTTTTTTGTAGTTGTTTTTCTTTTGTAGTTTGCAAATTCTTTTTGTTTTGGACTGTTTTCTGTCCAGTTCTGACTGTGAAGCAAAGATGTGGACCTAACCCCACTTTGCACCATTTATTTTGTACAGCCACTTGGGGATGGGGACTAGGTCCATGAAGCTTCAAGAATCTAGAAGGAGAAGCTCTAAAAATGCATGCAAGTATTTTTAAGAACTTTCCCTAGGCGAGCTAGATGAAGAGCCCGGTTAGGAAAAGCAAGTAACAATTAGCTTAAAAGTGCAGGGAGGTTGTTTGCATGATAAAAAAGGGCCATGAATGTAATGAATGATGTTATGCAGGTACTCAACAATGTGTAGGAGTTCCTAAGACATAAACTTTCCATGTTTTGGAGCCAAAGACCTAAAACTGGTCCAAAAACAAGAAAGAAGCCATTTTCAAGAAATAGGGTGTACGGACACTACTGACCCCTAAGACCTAGAAAATCCTTGTGGGTTTTTGATTTACTTAAATAATACCAAAAGAGATTTGGGGTCCATTGAATTTTTTTCACTGAAAAAGTGTTGTCCTACTTTGTAGGAGGCCTAATTGGTGGGAAAAGGCTACAAAGCCTAAAAGATAGGAATCCAAGACTCGATGGAGAAATGGCTCAACTTGGTGGCTTCAAATCTAGTTTTCAATCCAAGAATGGAGTTGATTGAAGCCTTTTCCCTCCTAAAAATCCAAAACTAAGATTAGGGCTTGGAGAAATTTAGGAGGAGTGTTCTTGAGGAACACAAGAATGGTGTATCTAACAAGATAGGTAGTCTCTTGGTTGGAGGGAAAGAATTGAATCTTTCCAAGTTTTTGGAGGGTGGATTGAGGAAGCCCTAGAGGTCCTAAGAAGATTTTCAAGAAGCTAAGAAGGTTACCAAGGATGCTCCTTATTAGAGTGGTATCAGAGCCCAAGTTCAAGATTTGGGAGAAGAAGTAGTGCAGCTAGTGGATGTTGTAGACCAAAGATTCAAGTGAGGAATCTAGTGCATCTAGTAGGATGGTGACCAATGCTGAATTGGCAAAGAAAGTTGAAGATCAAGAAGAGGATAGAAAGTTGTTGATAGAGAGATTGGCTCAAATGGAGCAACTTTTGGATGAAGTCTGAGACAAGGCTGAAAGAGTCAAGGACAAGGTAGACCAGAAAGAGGAAAAAGAAGCTAAGAACAAGGAGTGGGACCTAGATGAAGAAGCACCTACCTCTGATCCGGTATTACCAAAGGAACCCTTCTTGAAGGCACTCAAATCCTTATGTGGTAAAGCCTTGGAGGGTGTGCCAATGTTTAGTGGATAAATGGATGTTGATTTGGTTTTAGACTGGACAGAGAACCTTGAGAATCATTTTGAATGTGATGGAGTGACAGATGCTCAAAAGTTGAAGCTGGCTAAGTCTAGATTAAGAGGACCAGCACTTACCTGGTGGAAATATGTTCAGAATGAGAGGGAGAAAGAGGGCAAGAGTCCTATTGTGTCATGGAAGGGTATGTTGGCTAAGCTGAAACAAACTTATCTCCTGGATGACTATGAAGTTCAAATGCATAGAAAG
>MU227324.1:60377-74497 GCA_018584345.1 Thuja plicata | reverse complement strand
TGACTTCAATGAAACATTGGATATGGCTGATAAGAAGAAGGGTCACTTGTTGATAGTGTTCCTTGAGGGAAGGGGGATTGTGAAAGACTTGTTATCATTATATTGTATATTTCCAATATGTTTGGATCCAGGGCAGACCAGGAGAATGAAGGATCACTCACTGATTGCATGATAACCCAGTTTTGAAGGGTCACTGGTTGAGGGGACAGTCAAGGTCGAGATGATTGGGCCATTGGAGGACCCTAGTTCTTTATATTAATTGCTATTCAAATTGGATGCATGTATTTCTTGTGAATTATCGGCTACTATGTACCCTGCAACTGGATTCATAAATCTACATATACTTCTGTAGGGTTGTAAGCCACTTAGGGATCAAAATAGAGAAACTAAATAAAAATCATTCTTTGTCCTATTTCCTTTTAACAAAGTCTCAACTATCAATGATACAATACATTTGATTCCTTAAGCTATCAATACAAATGTCACCTAGCTAGAAGCTCACGGGCTGTCCATTTGATAACCACAATCAACATTTCAAAAAAATGGATATCCTTGAGCACAAGCACCAATAAAATCAAATAATGGAGTTAAAGCACGGGCTAGGGCACGAAACTAATAGAATGCAGTCATTTCAGTGACAGCAATATACAATGGCGTCATTAAACACATATGCTAGTAATATCAACAAACATGAATCCAAACATTTGAATACAATGAATCGATATCCTTGAGCACAAGCACCAATAACATCAAATAATGGAGATAAAGCACTGGCTAGGGCATGACACCAGTAGAATGCGGTCATTTCAGAGAGAAACTCCCTCAACAATAAAATGAAATGCATTCGAATATGATGCCAGAGGCTCAAAATATGAAGAAATCACATACCTTCTCCCACTCTTAGTTGTCGCTCCTTTTCTCCCGCTCTCTAATTGAAATGAAAATGATGAGGTTGTTTCACTTTTTTTTTTAATGTATGCCACGAATCTGTCAAAATTCTGATGGTCAATTAAACACCCTTCGAAATACTGACATCATCGGGGCCTATTACAAAAAAAAAAATACCAAATTCGTAACAAAAAGTTACCCCTACAAAAACTTCTGTCAAAATTTGGCCCCAAATGTAGTAGTGATTAAGCCCATAGGATTTTCCTCCAGAGCAATCGAATCTTCAGCTGATAGACTTTTTCTCTAGAGCAGAGTCACAACCGTATGTGCATGTGCATTTATCATCTCACACTTCATGGTTGTCTCACACTCTGTGTCACACCCGATTTTCTCAAACGGTTTTATAGAGAGTGTTGTGGTGCCTACTTTTCTCAAAATGGAAGCAAGAATTCAAACTAGTTTATAAACTAGCCCTTTCACTTTTGCCCCATTGTCGACATAAATTCTATAATTTCTCTCTATATATTTTGGTGCTCTTGTATATTAATTGGAAGAAAAATTAGTTTTAGTTGCACCCAGTTTTTAAACAGGATTATCGGTGTGAAGTAGCAAAATATCATAATCATATGCAAAAAAAGTCTAGCAGCATCACTCATGGTCATTTTTCACAAGAGTGAAAGGCATGGTGGAAGAATCACAGGCACGTATGCAATATTTTCACCCATCTTCAAAAATGTTTAAAATTTGAATTTTAGATGATCAATTTCTCATGTCTCAAGAAGAATTTGGGGAGAAATTTTGTGGAATTTGTAAAGTCATTGAATATTAAGTTAAATTATTGTTGATGTCTTGTTGATTTTGAAATTAGGTTATATTTCTAAACAGTTATTGGTTTGTATTAGCTTGCGGTCGCATTTAATGTCTTGTATGGAACCTGCGGGGGCTGTAAAGAGTGGCTAGGATTAGTTAGGGTTTTGTTATAAATTTTTATGTTTAAAGTTATAAAAATGGAGAGGTTTCTCAACAACCCCACCCACTCTTACATTTGGGACATCAAGGCCATACCCTAAGTCACTTTGTTTACCCCCTTATGCAATGTAAAACAACCACAAGTATAAATTGTGTGCCCATGTTTACTCCAGAATGCATCAAAATGTACTATCTGGTAATTTAAATTGACAATGAAGGCTTTATGATCTTGGACCCTAAATTTCCCTTAGGATTTCAAATTTGTGTAAAGTTTAAGCTCTAAAATAGTGAAACTGTTAATTCGGCTCAACTTTGGACTCGTGCTAATGACTTAATTTTTAAATTCTAATATAGGTAAAATCTATAATTTTGTTTACCTAGAATGCCTGGAGTGAAGTAAAATGTAAATTTTTATTATTGTGTGACAAATTTTTTAGAACATAAGGACTCATTATTTAAATTTGAACTTGAATATTATTTGCAATGTAAGGTCTTCAATCCTTCTGAATCCACTCATATATTTCCAAAATGTTCTAGGTAATCGGTGATTCGATATATGGTGAGTTTGATATTATCCCCAATTTTATGATGCTTGACATTCAAAACCTTGGGCTTCCCCCTTTAGATTGCATTAAATCAATGAGCTTCGATTCTTATGTAGCATTTATGAAAATATACTAGAATGTATCCTTATGTCGCAAACCCCGCTTCTTAATTCTAACCAAATTGTTGATGAAAATAAAATATGTTTATTTCTTACACTCATATTACTTTAAAACATAGAATACACAACAAAAATGAAACATCTTCTTGATATGCCTTCAAAAATTCTACACAGCCCATAAAAAATAGTTGCATACAACTCAAAGTTATAAGGAAAATCCATTGCATGACTTCTATCCAAAATTAGCGTGTAACTTCACATAGGATTCATACATAGCCAAAGAACTGATGAAATTAATTTACCATTAGTATGCAAACAACACTTTTGGTAAGCATACACCAAAAGACAGGATAGAGAAAACTAAAGATCAGATGGATAGAGATCACCAAAGAAAACTAAGTGCAAAGAAGACCAACGACACAACTTAGTGTGTAAACAGAAAATGGAAATCAGAAAGACAGAGAGGAACCCAAAATGTAGGATACATTGCAGACCGATGAGATATTTTAATTGCAACTGACAAGACAAAACTAAAGGATAGTCAAGCATGACCGACAGACAGAACCAAAAGTCAGTTGTAGCCCGCAAAAAGTGGTTCTGACTTCCACGTCAGATAAAGAAAGTGTATTATATTTATAGGATATTTATTTGTTTTAAATCCATTTATTTAGGGATAAGATACATGAATGTAAGTGCTTTAATCAGTCTGACTAATTTAAAACACATAGACTAGGAGATCTAGATACAAGTTGTAAACCTAATCTTAGAGTTAACATTGTTTTTATTGAAACTTGATGATGTCAATCCATCTATAAATAGATCATGCAATAATTCTTTATTATGTATGGATGAATAGATGATGTGAAGATAGAGGAGAAGATGAACAAACAATATGATCACATCTATGGATTAGATTAAGAGTTTCAAGAACAAGAACAACAAAAGGAGGATTTGGTTATCAGAACCAGGAACAAAGGAAACCGATAATCAGAGGTATTATTCAATCACAATTAGGTGATAATATTTTTCATGTAAACTAAATTGGATCTATATCAACACTAGGAGATTGCATTTACCTAGTTAATTTGTAATTTTCTATCATTCTAACAAGTGGAGCAAAGTGTAAAAATCCTTTCAAGGAAGGTAGATTTAACTGTCCAACAACAAATATCTTAACTAAGTACACACTTAATAGTGTTGCTAAATCTCCTAATAGAGTAGACTTGAAAAGGTCTCCACCGATACTCCTAACATGGTATATCATCAGAAGTGATCAAAATTGTAAGCCTTAACCGACCCCTTCCAATCTGCAGATAGTGAATATTTTGTGGGTGCCATCCCTACCGCAGTTTTTATTTCCTAACAAGAGTTTTCTGTGATAGCATATCTTGTGTTATGTGTTAATTACTTTCATGAATGTTTCTATGAATGATTCACATGTATGCTAATATTATGAATTGATATAACTCACATCAAGATAGCGTAGATCAGATTGAGTGGATGTACAATTGATTACAAAGGTTAATTGATTAAAGGATACAAAAAAAAATTAGAGGTACTGAGTGGCCCCTCCCCTCTTAGTACATACTTCCCATTCACCCCAAAAATTGGTATCAGAGATAAGTCTCTTCTTGGAAATCTTAAAGGCTTAAGAGAAAATATCATATAATGGAGAAGTACAGACTTGATAAAAATATTGAGAATAGAAAGCTTGAAATTCAGATGTTCCATGAACAGTATAAAGAAGATAGAATCAACATGAGATAGTTGTTGGATGAAAGAAAGAATATGACATCTCGCTGTAATGAGATAGATTATCATGAGGAAGAGATTCCATATTTCTTTGAGTCTTCAAGATCAACTACAAGCAAAGCATCAGATACGTCAGAAGAAAGCATTACAAACCTAACTAAAATCAATCTACATCTAGTTGGACAAGTTAAATCTCTGCAAATTGGTCAAGACACACAGATGGTAAGGATGATTGATGTCATGAACAATGTTAGGCAAGTTGAACAAGAAAGAACACTAGCTATTGATGATAGAAGAAAGATCACAAAAAAGCTACAAGAAAAAGAGTCTAAGATACAAAGACTTACAAAGCATCACCATGAGATTACAAATCAGATTCTTCTTATGAGTCAAGAAGCAAATAGAATAAATGTTGAACTCATTCAAAGAATAGAAGCTATCGGTGATTTGATGGATGGAAATGAAAATTTGAAAGATGAAATAAGAATTCAGAAAAAACATAATGAAATTATCAAGAAGGCTGAAGAAAGAAATAAAAGAATGGATGATTTTCTTGAAGGACAATGAAGAGTCAAAAACAACAACGGTCTAGGTTTTACTGAGAATGAGGAATCATCAAATTAAACTAATCCAAAGAATGTCTATGAAAATCCAAGACCAAGAAAGTTGACCTGCAATCATTGTGGAAAGCAAGGCCATACATCAAATGTATGCAGGGGCAAAATGAAAGGTATTCCTAAATCTACATCTTCATTCATAGGATTCTGTTATAAATGTAACAAGAAAGGACATAAAGCATATGAATGTAACTCTGAGATGAAACAATCAAAGAAGGAAACCTACATGGACAATTACTGTCCTACAAGCAAAATGAATGGGCACACAACTCTTTAATGTTTGAAAAAAGGAAAGCATGGAAGCCTAAAGGTCAAGAAAATCCCTATCAATCAAAGAGAGTGGGTAATAAGTATGTATGGGAGTATAATACTTGGAAAATTTTTATAGCATGTGGAATATATGGTCACATTGTTGTAAACTATATGAGAGAATGGACTAGAAATTCTAGAGGCTGGACAAGCCCCGGAATGGAATGCTTACACTGTCACAAAGTTGGTCATCTCAAGAAAGACTGTAGAGACCGAATGACAGAGACAAGCACATATCCCAATGGAAACACCATCAAAGATATCTGGAGAGATAGAGACAAAATGTGGAGAAAAGCTTCAAGCAATGATGAAGCTAGACCAAGCACTGCAAATGGTGACACCCCATCTAATGGATCTGGTGACATCACCACCCCCACCTAAGAAGAACAAGTATGGAACTACATTACCCCAAGTTATTATTTTACATCATTTCCATAATATGTGTAGATATAATGACAAATTAGCATAAGAAAGATGCATAATGGTATTACTTGTTGAAATCTGTGATAACTGTGCTATCAGGTATTCATACTGAAAACCATCCGTATACACTCAAAGATATTACTGCCTACACTTACCAAGGTGCATCGGCTAACATAAGAAAGAAAAGTTGCTAAAGTATAAACTGAGCCTCGTCAGTAAACAAGAAAAGTGAACAAGTTGTCTACGATACCGAAACCCATTAGTAAAAGCAAGTGGAATGACAACTGCTCTGAAACATCATGTCATCAAAAGTAAAGTCATTACCAATGAACTTCATCTTCATACACCAAGGAGTTGGTAAGCATTTATGAAATGCATTTTAGGGAAACATCTATAAATAGGGCATCAGAACAATTCATTTGTTCATAACACCTAGAGAAGAGCGATGAAGAGCAATTTTTGAGAAAAGAGCAAAGGAATTACAGATCAACCACAACTTGACACCCAACACTCCAAAGCACTTCAAAGATCTTTGCTATAGTAAATAGTAAGTTACAAAGAACTGACAACTCTGTTCTTACGCATTTCGAAGGAAGCCCTAAGTTACTGAAAATGACCTCAACTTCAAGAAACTTGAAATCTAAGAACATAAAGAAAGAGGAATTCAAACTCATAAAGAACACAGAATGTGAGGAACCTAATTACAAGATCCATCTTGAGGTTTTCTCACAACCTGATGATGCTGGAGCTTTCTCACAGATCCCAGCTAGGGTTTTACTCATGGAAGATGTTAGATCTTTCATACAATGCAAGATAGCAGAGATAGGAAGTTTAGAGGTTGAAGAAGCTTATAAGAAGCTATGCAGAAAAGATTGGACACTAAAAGCTGAACACAATCATATTGAAGTAAAAAGGCTCACCAATGCCCTAATGTTCCCAAAATTCTTCAAAACCAAATAGATTCAGTTAGTGCTGAGCATAATGCATAACAAAAAGTTATGGTTGAATGAAATGAAGGCAATAACCTGAGATGTCATCCATGAAGTCACCGGTTACCCCATAACTGAAAAAAGTAAAGGTACTCAAGCATCCACTGAGGGATGAGATCGAAAAGATGACATGAGCCAAATGGGATGACAGAGGATTGAAAGTAATCACAATAACCAATGATGAGATCAAGTTCAGTGCATGTATTCTAGGCTATAAATTCCTCCAAGAAAGCATGTTGAACAACATAGCATCAGGTACAGTGGAAAAAGCGTATAAGATTGTGAAGAAGGGTACACAATTTCACTTTTTTGAACTACTCCTGAACTAGTTAAAAGGCAATCTGAAGACTATCAAGAATCCAAAGTCAAACACATGTAAGTTTGGCTCACTAATAATGTGTATCTTCTTTTATTTTCAAGAAAAATTCCCATCGGTAGGAGATGTGAAATGGGACAACACCAAACCATTCACCATGCAAATCAGTGAGCACATAGCTACACTGGGAGATAAATTTGAGACTTTCATGGATGAATACTTCAATGTATTCAAAGATTGAATGCAAAAGAGGGTGAGAATCCCCGATCAACTCATTGAAAAATGTAAGGATGAGATATGCTTCATGGTTGATACAAATAATACTTACATCAAACATGTTGTACCAAGGAAAATATAGTTACAACCATTGGAATATAAAATCAACATTGATCTTGTAACTAAGGAAATTGATGCCTTAATTAATGACCCATTGGATAAGAAACAAACCAGGTTTGGTACATATGAAGAGGCCAAGACAAGAATAAAATTTGGCCTAGTTGTAAAGAAAATAGTCAAGAAAAAGGAAAAGATAGTAAAGAATCTCAAGAAGTTTTTATCAACAACAGAAGAAGAAAATGAGAAAGATGAAGAAAATGAACAAGAGGAGGAAACCGAAGAATAGTTATCTGTCGGTAAAGATGAGGAAAATGATGACTCTGATGAAATAGAGTTATATTTTCCACCTCCTCAACCATCTAAGAAGCCAAGACCAATGACTGCTTCTAGGACAAGAAGCCAAACAACAAATGATTCTACACCTTCACCTTTAAAGAAATGTAAGGTAAGGACATACAAGAGGAAATCTTTCGCACCAAAGAGAGGAAAAAACAAAAGAGGAAGGAAATTCATCAGGACCCAAGAGGACATTGAAGATACCGAGCAGGATATAGCCATAGAGACAGAGAATATAAAGGTAAAAGATCCTGAAACTATTGATGACATTTGTGTGTATATTGAAAATTATGGATCTATTATAGATTCAAACATTAGAAAATGGATGAAACTAAATCCAGAAGATCAAAATAAAATTGAGGATGTCACATAGCTAAAATGTACAACTTCAAATATGTACCAATGCAATTTGAAGGTAGTCACGTACCAAGATAACTATTGGACAAACTTTACTCCAAGTGGATATTTGCTTTGAAAAATGAGAAAGAGATTAGAGAAAGAGTATTTTTTACTCTCATGCCACCTGACTCTATGATGGAAGAGATAGATGAAATGATGGAGAAACACAAAATTGAGTTCTCACCAAAGCTAAGAGAATACAAATTTCTTGAAGGTAGGTAAATAGAACTTGAATAGGATAGCCACAAGAAATGGTGTAAGATAATGAATAGAAGTACTGAGGAGGTAAGCCTCGACAAAGAATTTCAACAACAAGATGTTGACAAGGCAACTCAAGATGACACATCTATTGAGTTAGACAAAGAAGAGGGTGATACAACCAGAAACAAGACTGCATATGTTGTACATGAATCATGGATAGAAACTAATGTGGATACTAATGTCATTGACATTACCAATGAACTAGTAGAGGAAGTGAATAAATATGAAGATGTCACTGCTAAAAAGGACAAAACTGATGAGAAATACACAATAGTTGATACTGCATAGGTTAACATTCCAGGAAATTTTCCAATATTGATACAAGCCATCAATATAATGTAAGAATCAAGAAAGTCACCTGAAAAGGAAACTCCCAAAAATGTAGGGGAATAAAAAAAGAAAGGTAACACTGATGATCAAGACATCAGAACGATTCAAGATGTAACCAACATTGATAAGGTTACTGGAGGAGATAAAGAAAAATATGGAGACACACAAGACAAGAATGTAGAAACAAAAACTGGTGAAGCAAAGGACACTGATGAAGGAGACAAACCTAAAGATGGTACTCCTGAGGAAACCAACAAGTGTGCTGCCGACGATGTGAAGGTGAATGTGGAGACATTTGTAGACACCTGACAAGATAACACTGATGACAAGCAGCAGAAAGACGCACAACAGGTCACTTTGAGAACAACTAAAGTGTGACCCATCTACACTTGAATTTGAAGCATTACAATAATATGGAGAGATATGCCAAAGAAAGGCATTGCAGGAGGAGCTAAAGAAACAATGGAGGGACTCCATGGTACTAGAGAAAACATGAGAAATATTACATCAAATTGTGCCCGATGTTGATATTGATCAAAACAAGCCAATACTTAATCAACTAGCTACTGTAACCAAAGATATAACAACTCAAAATATTGATGCTGAGAAGGTAATAAAGGAGAGAGCCGAGCTAAAGTACCAACAAAAGCTCATTGAGAACATCAGCCAAGAAGTGGCAATCAATAAGGTAAAGCTATTAAAATTCATCACTGAATTAGATCCAATCATATTTGAAGCTATAACCTTGATTCAAAAATTGAGCACAATAGAAAAGTTCACTAAAGAGAATAGTGACAACATTGCAAAGTTGGATAAAGATATAGAAAATAGTGCACAAAGCTTAACCACATATGGAGACAATGCAATTAAGTTGCATTATGAAAAGATAATTGAGATAAAAAGGTTAAGGCAGGAGCTATGGGAGGAAGAGACACATTTTTAGGAAGAAGTATCTGAGCTCTAAGCTCAACTTCTACCAAACCTTACACTACTCCAACAACATATCAGTTCACCAGGGCAACTGATAGAAACTCCTGAGATATTTGTAGCTTACAACATCTATGACATGCACTCAAAGATCACACTAGAGAACATGGCTCTTGAGAACCTCAAAGAACAATGGGAGAAAATTATGGATGATGTGAAGTCTTCACATTCCCATATTTTTGATAAACTCTAAGGTAAAGACCTTTTCCCTTAATATAAAAAATGGGGGAAAATGATGAGTACAAAATAAAAAAAGAAAATGATGATATGTACATTCATTCATTCTAATGGGAAAATGGTAAATATGATATGTATATGGTATAGTTATAAGGGGAAATGATATGGAGAACTAAAAAATATCATATGTACATATATACCGACATATACATAGGGGGAGTCATTAAATAACTAAGGATTATATATATTGTATATACTTAATATTTTGTTAGTATTTTCCACATATAAGTTTTTGATACTAATGTCAAAGGGGGAGATTGATGACATTAATTTTCCATTAGTATGCAAACCACACTTTTGGTAAGCATACACCGAAAGATAGGACAGAGCAAACTGAAGATCAGACTAATAGAGATCACCAAAGAAAACTAAGTACAAAGAAGACCAATGACACAACTTAGTGTGTAAACTAAAAATGAAAATTAGAAAGAGAAAGAGAAACCCGACATGGAGGATAAAATACAGACCGATGAGATATTTTAAGTGCAATAGATAAGACAAAACTGATGGAAAGTCAAGCATGACTGACAGACAAAACTGAAAGTCAGTTGCAGCCCGCAAAAAGTGGATCTGACTTCCACGTCAAATAAAGCAAGTGTATTCTATTTATAGGATATTTAATTTTTTTAAATCCATTTCTTTAGGGATAATATACATGAATTTAAGTGCTTTAATCATTCTAACTGATTTAAAATACATAGACTAGGAGATCTAGGTACAAGTTGTAAACCTGATCTTAGAGTTAACATTGTTTTTATTGAAACTTGATGATGTCAATCCATCTATAAATAGATGATGCAATAATTCTTTATTATGAATGGATGAATATATTATGTTGGTAAAGAAGAGAAGATGAACAAAGCATAAAATCACATCTACGGATTAGATTGAGAGTTTCAAGAACAAGAACAATAAAAGGAGGATTTGGTTATCATAACCAAGAACAAAGGAAACCAATAATCAGAGGTATTATTCAATCACAATTAGGTGATAATATTTTTCATGTAAACTAAATTGGATCTTTATCAGCAATAGGAGATTTCATTTACATGGTCAATTTGTAATTTGCTATCATTCTAACAAGTGGAGCAAAGTGTAAAACTCCTTTCAAGGAAGGTGGATTTAATAGTCCAACAACAAATCTCTTAACCAAGTGCACACTTAACAGTGTCGCTAAAGCTCCTAACAGAGTAGACTTTAATAGGTCTCCATCGATACTCCTAACAGGATAGATCATCAGAAGAGATCAAAATTGTAAGCCTTAACCGACCCCTTCCAATCTGTAGATAGTGAATATTTTTTGGGTGCCATCCCACCATATTTTTTACTTCCTAACAGGATTTTTCTACGATATCATATCTTGTTTTATGTGTCAATTACTTTCATGAATGTTTCTATTAATGATTCACATGTATTTTAATGTTATGAATTGATATAACTCACATCAAGATAGCGTAGATCAGATTGAATGGATGTACAATTAACTACAAAGGTTAATTGATTAAATGATACAAAAAAATTTAGAGGTATTGATTCACCCCTCCCCTCTCAATACATACATCCCATTAATCCCCAAAAAAATTCAATAATATATCATGACTTTACCACTTTGGAACAAATACATCAAAGAGTGGTACCTAGCATTGAAATTCAACATGCAACAATAATAATCATGTCTTTTTTTACTGCTCTACTTTCGGCATCAAACTGTTTATTTTATACTTACAACATTGTAAAATGATTTTTGGGTTTTATTCACCTTATCATTAGCTTTCCAAAAAAAAATTAAATTTTAAATTTCATAATGAAATTGTTAGATAACTGAGAGGGGGGGGGGGTTAATCAGTTAGCTTCAATTATCCTATAGTACCAAATTCTTTGAGAGGTATATAAAAATAATTTCAAACATATAAATCAACACGGTGAAATGTAAATTGTGATCTCAAACTTTAGTTACCAAGTTGTCTAGTCATCTACCGAGTAGCAGTAAAATAATATTGTGATTACTAATCAATGCAAATTAAGTAATGTGTAAAGAAAAAATAACAATCCACACCAATCATACACATTAACACATATATTTTTAATGTAGAAACCCTGCTAAGGGAAAAACCACCCGAGGACCAGTAACCCAAAACATTTCACTCTTTTGAAGTGAGCTCGGTTACGAGACAACCCTGCTAAAGGTTACAATGCACACTATTAAATGTGACTTGGTTAGAGGATTTATCACTAATATTTCTCCCTTGACCAATCATTCACTGTGGGGTCAACAAGAAAATACTCAACATTCATTTGAATTTCATAATAAAGACGTTCACATCCTACTCGGTTAAGATTTTTATTTGTGACAATGGTTAAACTGATAAAACAATGATCTTATTCAAATAAATTTTTTTTTGCATATTTTTAGATTTATGCTAAGTACATAATACCTCTAATCAATTTTTTCACTTTAGTTCCTCTGATTCTTCATACTTTGTTCTTCTCAGTAAATGCCCTTTGCTCTGTTGCTCGATGTTGTCTGCAAAATTGCTTGGTTTTGTCTTTAACCAGTTTGATTGTTCATGCATGAATTTTGCATGTATGAAATCAATGCATCTTAATTAGTCTCTTGTCTCTTATAGTGAAATCATAATGCATTCAATTTCCATCCTTTATATTTTTTTGCTTAATCTCCATCATTGATTTTTCTGCTTAAACCTTCCTTGACAGTTGTGAGAAAAACACGTTTCAATCTTCTTCGTCTAACCATCCTTGAATTTTCATAATCATTTGATCATCATAACAAATCTTATCAATTACCTCAGAATCATCAACTTTCCAACTCATCATTTTAGTCATCCTTCAGTTTCTTTTTATTGCTCGGTCAATACCATGATGTGCCAATTATCCCTAACTCAGTTATTACTGTGCTCGGTATACATAATATTTACTCAGTTTTCACTATTACTCAGTGTATAGAGAACTCTTCAATTACCGACCACATAAACTTTGTTTGTTATAGATCTTTAACTCATAATAGATGTTTGTTACCATAATGATAATCAAATAAGTTGACATCAATAACAATACATTAACTGATTATTGTCTATCATCACATATGTAACTCAATTGATCATTAACAAAATGAATTCAAATATACAATCAGTTGTAGTTCACCAATCTCTCCCTTTGGCATTGATGGAAACACAATATGAAATATGCAATACTTAAATTCCATGAAATACCAATCTTTTGTTCTACAATTAAATGAAAAATGTTGTAGTGCTCCCTAACTTGATATATAATATGTTCCAACATTAAAAAATCACCATGTAGACTCTTTCTGTAGATTTGAGTTTTGTGTTATGGAATCTTCTCAAATATTCTCTCCCTAAAATGGATAGATATGTCATTTCTCTCCACTTCTCTTTTCTCCTTTTCTCCCTTGCAGTAGATAGATATTTCATTGAATCTTCTATCCCTTTGACAACAAATCCAAAAAGAAATATACAACTCTTCATTAGCCAAAGAATAGCTCTGGTTTTCAGTTCAGTAGTGTAAGTACCTTGCAGTGTATTGATATGCCTATTTTAGTCTAGTTCAGCTTTGCATCAACATTATTGATATTCTAATTACATGTAGGTTGATGTAACCTCCTAGTCAACTTAGTGACTGATAGACAAGGGACAAACCCCTAGTTTATTCCTCAAGTACTCAAATGTATCCTTTGGTAAGGGTTTATTGAATATGTCAGCTAGTTGTTCTTTTGATTGTACATATTATAGTGTAACTTGTTTTTCTTGTACATTTCCCTCAGGTAGTGATATTTTATAGATATATGATTTGTTTTTGCAAGCATCACCAGATTCTTTGAAATATTTATTCTACTAGTATTATCACAATAAATTACAATTGGGCTAGTGATCTATTCATTCATTCATTTCAAAAGTTGTTTTGTCCATGCAATGTTCAAACAATTTGCAGCAGAAGCAACATATTCTGCTTCTGCAGTTGACTAAGATATGTATCCTTTCTTTTTACTTATCCAAGTAACTAATCTATCTCCCACAAATAATGCTCCACCAGTAGTGTTCTTTTTATCATCAATGTTCCCAGCCCAATAAACATTTGTGTAAAATTTCAGTTCAAATTTGCCTTCTCTCTTGTACCACAATCCATAATCTTCAGTGTTCTTCAAGTATCTAAAAATTCTCTTTACAACAGTTAAATGTGATTCTTTAGGATTTGAAACACCCCAAAATTGGCATCTTGCAATCCTAACCAATTTTGTTGCATTTATCATTCTTCTGAATCATCAAAGT
>MU227324.1:29341-50082 GCA_018584345.1 Thuja plicata | reverse complement strand
TACTCATTACAAAAGTTAGTAAAATCATTAGAAATAAATTCTCCTCCCCTGTCAGATCTTAAAAGTTTTAGTTTTTAACCACTTTCTTTTTCCACTTTAGCTTTGTACCATTTGAACATCTTAAATGCTTCAGATTTTTCTTTTAAGAACATAAAAATCATCATTCTAGAGTATTCATCAACAAATAAAATAAAGTATATGTCACCATAATAACTTTGGGTTCTCATTGGCCCACATAGGTCTGTATGAACTAACTCCAAAATATCATTAGAAGAGAAATTTTCTCTCTTAAAACTAGATTTTGACATTTTTCCCATTTGACAATTCTTGCACATGACATGGTCAGATCTAGATAAGTTCGGTAAGCCTCTAACTTTTCTTTTCTTACTGATCTTAACCATGTTTTCAAAGTTTAAATGATATAACCTCTTATGCCACAACCATATATCTTCATTTTTAGCGATCAAATAAGTAGTTTGAGCAGTGTCAAGATAGAATAGATTACCTTTTGATTGTTCTCCAGTGGCGATCAACTTTCCTATTTCATCATAGATTCCAGCTTTTCTGTTTTCAAATGCAACTTGGTGACCTATGTTATTCAACTCTGAAACAATCAACAAAATTATAATTAATTCCTTTCCCCCAATATGTATTCTCACCTTTTATCTTGTTTTTTAGCAATGTAGGACCTTTTCCTTTCACTTGACAAGGTGTGCCATTTCCCATTCTAACAGATCCACCATTATAATGCTCAAGAAATTTAAAATTTTCTTTATCTCCAGTCATGTGATGTGTGCAACCACTATCAATAACCCAAATGTCATGCTTGCTAACTTTTGAAATAAGTGTTGTTTCAACATACCTTTCATCTTCTTCTGAAATCATCTTTCAATGCTACAAATATTGTCTCAATATCTTCATTAGTGTCGGTGTCGGTATCTTTATCTTTATCTTCAACAATGTAGCATGCCTTTTTTCCTTTGTCTTTGTAGTCTCCGTTACTCCTATCATACTATCGGTTGCTTCTATATTCTTGATCATCCCTTTTGTCATTAGATCTTTCATTTCTTTCATCACTTTTTCTGTTTGGGCATCTGGCAGCAAAGTGTGCAATTTATTTATAATTTAAGCATATCAAAGGTTGTTTACCTTTATACCTTCCTTTAACTTTGTGAAATATTCTATCCATTAATGCTTCAAGTTCATCAAGTTCTTTATCATCACTGTCACTGTTACTGTCATTTCTTATCATGTGTTTGTTACCAGTTTTACTAATTTTTAGAGAGGACATAAATGTAGATTCAACAGTAGGAACAACACTATTGTCAAAATTGTTCAGCTCAAATGAAATTAGTCTATTGACAAGGATATCAAAGTAAAATTGTTTCCAGGTGTTGCTCTCATTTGATGTATTGTAGAGTCTCTAATAGAATAAATAGGCAACAAACTTCTAAGAATCTTACTCATAATAGCGACTTCAACAATAAATCTGCCCACTCAGTGAATAGCATTCATGACCTCCTTGAGTTGGTTACTGTACTGTGTTATATTTTCTCATTCTTTCATTCTCATGTCATGAAAATTTCCTTGGAGACTTTCATCTTTATCTCTTTGCACATTTTCATCTCCTCCATAAACTTGTATAATCTTGCCCTGCATCTGCATGGCTGATGTACATGTATTAATATCCTCAAATTCAGCATCAGTTAGTGAAGAAGCAAGTTCTACCATCATAGTATTATGTTCATGTTTCTCTCTCATATGTTTAATAGTCAAAGTTCTAGTAGGTAGGATGAATTCAGTATCCAAGTATAGTGTTATGTCATCTGCAATCCTTGAGAGATATAGTCTCATTATACTTAACTCCATTTTGAGAAGTTCTCCTAGTTCAGCTTAGGTGAGTCTCTCATATACATCTTGTAATCTTTAGCTTATTCCTTGAAAAATTTCCTTCTAAGCACTCTACGCTCTTATACCAATTGTTAGATAACTGAGAGGGGGGAATCAGTTAGCTCCATTTATCCTAAAGACCCAAACTCTCTCAGATATATATACCAATAATTTGAAACATATAAATCAACTCTGTGAAATGTAGACTGTGATCTCAAACTTTAGTTACCAATTTGACTAGTCATCTACCGAGTAGCAGTAAAAGAATACCATGATTATCGATAAATGTAGATTAAGTAATGTGTAAAGAAAAAATAGAAATCCACAACAATCATACACATTAACATATATTTTTACCATGGAAACCTTGCTAAGGGAAAAATGACCTAGGACCGGTAACCCAAAATATTTTACTATTCTGAAGTGATCTTGGTTAAGAGCCAACCCTGTTAAAGTTTACAATGAAAACTGTTAAATGTGACTTGGTTAGAGGATTTATCACTAACAGTTCTCCCTTGACTAAGAATTCACTACTTAGTCAACAAGTAAACACTCAACATTGATTTGACTGTTATAATAAAGACTTTCACATCCTACTCGGTTAAGAGATTTATCTGTAACAATAGTGAAACTGCTATAGTAATGATCTGATTCAAATACAACTTTGTTTTCTTATTTTTAGTTCTATGCTAAGTACATAATACCTCTAATCAATTTCTTCACTTCAATTCCTCTGATCCTCCATACTTTGTTTTGCTTGGTAAATGCTCTTTCCTCTGTCGCTCAGTGTTGTATGCAGAATTTCTTGCTTCTTTCACCAACTAGTTTTATTAGTCATGCATGAATTTTGCATGTATGTGGATCAGTGCATCTTAATCAATCTCTTGTCTCTTATATAGACATCATAATGCATTTAATTTCCATCCTTTAGATTTTTCCACTTCATCTCCATCGTTGATTTCATCCAATCATCGTTGAATTTTCATATTCGTTTGATCATCATAAAAAATATTATCAATTACCTGAGAATCATCAATTTGCCAGCTCAACATTTTAGTCATCCTTTGGTTTCTTATTATTGCTCAGTCAATACTGTGATGTGTCAGCAATCTCTAACTCTGTTATCATTGTGCTCGGTATACACAATATTTACTCAGTGTTCACTATTACTTGGTGTATACAAAACACTTCAATTAACGACCACATAAACTTTGTTTGTTCCAGATATTTAACTCATAATAGATTTTTGTTACCATAATGATAATGAAATAAGTTGACATCAATGACAACACATTAACTGATTAATTTCTATCATCACATCTTTAACTCGGTTGATCATCATCAAAATGACTTAAAACATACAATCAGTTGTAGTTCATTAGAAATGAACAAGATAGCCTATTATGAATCCCACACCAACAAAAATTGAACACTCAGAACAAGAGTTTGAAAACCTTTCATTTTGACTCATGCCTCTACAAGTTTTGAAATGAGATTGGAAACACATAACACAAGATCAAATGGCTTAGATACAATATTGATAAATTATGTAGAGAAAACATAAAATTTGTAGGAAAATAATAATATCTTTTTAAGTCATCTTTCTTCAATAACACTTACCTAAATTTATAGAAATTGGATATCCTTTATCCTAGGAAAGCTCCTATAGAAACTCCCTTTTATATAGATGAGTTGTTTTACAAACTTGTAATACAAACAAATAAATCATTAGAAATCAAAAAATAATTATTTTCTCATCTATAATATTATGTGAGTTATTATTAAAACCAATTTCACCTTAATTATTCTAATACACATTAATAGCATGTGAGTTATTATTAAAACTCATTTTACCTTAATTATTCTAATACACATTATTGTTTGAATGTGAATACTAATTCATAATATGTAATTTAATTTATATAGAGTTACAATTCACAAGAAGAGTGCCTGAGTAATGTGCAAGAGGTAGACTATGGAGAAGTGCAGGAAATAGTGTAGAGGCTTTGGGATGCTCGTCCATATATCTTTCGAGTTGACTACCTCTAGAGAAAGACAAGAGAATTTCCTAAGTAATGTACAAGAGGTAGACTATGGAGAAGTGCAAGAAATACTGTAGAGGCTTCAAGATACTCTTCCATATATCTTCCCTAATTGACTGTTCATTTTGGGGTCTTACTCAAATTTTGCAGTAAGGGATTTTTACACTTAGGCATTTTTTGAAGCCTTATAATTTCGGCATCCAAAGGTCCAAAATTTTGGAGAGCCTAAGTAAATTTCATATACACTTAGTTCTTTTAGGTCTCTTGGTTTTCAAAGCAAAGGTCGGGGTCTGAATTTCTAGTCTATGCTAGCATGAAGAAGAAGTCTCTGGTCAGATTGCTTATGGACTAAGGTTTGTTTGGGCTTAACTAGAAGCTATCCATCAGTTGTCCACTCAAAGAGAAGTTAGGTAAAGACTAAATAAGGAAGAACTCAAAGATCAAAGTGAAGACTCCAGTTAGAAATGATGGAGCTCCAGTTTAGTTCTCTCTTCTTCTAAGTGAGTTTCACCCTTATTCTAAGGGAAAACTAAATGTAAATGGATCGAGAATCCATTCCATCTTGCTAATAGTTAGTTTAGCAGTATTTTAGCTTCACTTAGCTTTAGTTTCAGATTTGTTTCACCATTTAGATTATTTGAAAGCATAGTTTTGGGGTTCATAGTTTTAGAAATCAAAGAACTATATATTGTATCAAAATAATGTAATCAAGGTCAGATATTTTATGCAATAAATATATACAATTGGTGCTTCATTCGTAGTGTGATATTGTGTTTTTTCTATTGGTAATTAATGAATTTGTGCTCACTTGTTCATTTCTTTCAAAGAGATTATTCCTTTTATTGTGTTTGGATATGCAATTGATTACCTTTGAGTTTTTTATTTTTCATCGATCTTGCAGTGATGAGTGATGGGAAAGATAATTCTATTACTTCAATGATAAATTTGTTTCGGATGTGTGCACATACTCGTAGCTTCACGATTCGATAGATTTTGAAAATTCTTGCATCTTGATAACTTTTCTCCAAACGATTGTACCTATTGGGTATTGATTCATGACATGGTCTGATTCAACTATGGGTTTCCATCTTTCTATCATTCAATTTGCAAGGAAGGTTCAACAATGGTTTATGTCTATTAGAAACTTATTTTAGTAAATTTTCTTAACTCTTGTTACACAAATATTTCATCTTTTAAATATGTATAGAGTAGATAATCACTACAAGGGTTTAGCATACATTTTACATCATTAGTGAATTAAATGCACTAATAAATTGCAAAAAAATACAAAAAGTACTAAATTTTGTTTTGTAGCTTGAAGGCTTGAAAGAACCAGCAAAGGCCTCCTCATGAACATTCACATTTATCTTCAACTGAGCTTACCAAGTAGTTGTACCATGACCACAAGGAACCTTGGGAATAAATTTTTTATTCTTTCAAAAGAGGAAATCAAATCTTGAATTCAAGTAGCAATTGACTTGTGTAAAAACAATGCTCAACAAGTATTTTTTTTGCAATATAATCTAGCTTGTAATTTATAGATAATAAATGTAGTAATAGGTATCATTTTATTATGAGAATGTGTCTAGCTTAATTTTTAAAAGGCCCATTTCAAGTGGTGAGGGAGATCTTAGGGTTTGATAGGTTGTGTTGGAATTATATTTTAAGGTTTTTAGGTACCATTATGAACGAATTTAATATGAAATTTAAAGTTGATGTAATGGATGTAGAGATTCCTAGTATTTTGATCTAGTTTCATTAAGCCTTAGAAGTCTTTTGAGGACTTAAAAGACCCCTCATCTTTGCACCCATAAAATTTTTATAGAGACAATAGCTTTGTATGGTGTAGATTTAGTCTAGCTAATCTTGTATTGAATTTCTTCATTTTTATTGTATTATCAATAAAGAAATTTATGCATGTTTCTCTTTATCTAATAAAGTTAGATTCATAAATCAAAATCTTAAATTATAATCAAGAAATTTGAAAGTAATTTTCAAATTTAAGATAACTTTTTTAAAGTAGTGAAGATGATCTGAAGGTTTGATAAGTTGTGTGATAATTATATTCTTAGGTCTTTAGGGACCATGATGAAGGAGTTTAATATGAAATATAAATTGTGGTGGATGTTGAGATTCATAATATTTGGATGGTGATGTAAAAGACCCCTCACCTTTGTGACCAAAACATTTTCATAGAGACAATAGCTTGGTGTGGTGTAGACCTAGTTTAGCTATTCTTGTCTTGAATTGCTTCATTTTTTACTATATTATCAATAAATTTCTATATACATGTTTATTTTTGTCTAATAAATTTAGGTTCATAAATCAAAATCTTATATTATAATCAAGAAATTCAAAATTATTCTTTAAAAATATTTTAAGGGCAGGTCCCCATGCTGCTGCTTAGTTTATTTTGGCTAGCAGTTGCTCCTCAACTTTTTTAGCAGCAATTTGTGGAGCAGGTGTCCCCATATATGCAAAAAATTGCTGCTTATTTTTCAGCAGTGCTTGTAAACAGTATTTTTATATATAAAAAAATATTTTAGAAAAAAACTTATGCAAATAAAATGAATGAATTAAAATGGTGATGCCAAGTGTCATTTTTTCATATTTCTTCTCAATAAGAAATGATTCTTATTTTCAGCCCCTCCCTTTTTTCAAAGCTTAATTTTCAGTTATAAGCAACAACTGCTTCAAAAAAACAAGGAAAGATTCCAATTTATCCTTTTGCTGCACTTCAAAATTTACATGAGAATAGTCTAACTACTTAAAACTAAGCAGTTTTGGCCCTTAAGAAGCTGCATGGGGACATGGGGGTAAGCATTTTCATTTAAGCCAAGGGGGTGACCTATTCTTAGTTTTTGGTTCTCATTTTTGATGCCATGTTATGAATTTTTGGGTTAGAGGTTGGGTCTAAATGCTGCTTCTACAGACTCATGTATTGGTTGGATGAGTGGTGAATTTGGGGGTTTGTTTAGGCTAGTTTTAGTTGGTTGTTTTGATTAAGTAATAACAGGTTTTAAAAGGACTTGAAACCTTTACAAAGTAATAAAGTTCAGTAGGTTCTACAAGGACCTGAAACCTAAAGAGTTATAACAAATGTTCAACAAAGAGAAAAAAACAACTGTGCCCAAGCACCCATAAAGGAAAGGAAATAAGAAAACAAGCAACTAAACCAAAAGAATTCCCACAAAAAAAATATTAAAAATAGGGACAGAAAAAACCCCCAAAGGGACAGAAAATAGGATAGCTACATTCCGTGCACCATCTCCTCCGCTTTGATGACCATAATCTGCATATTGCTGACCAAACTCTGGAGCTCTGCAGTGTCTTTGTCATCCTTAGGATTGTTCTTCTTAGTACTAGCTCTATTACGCGATCCCTGGCCTATTCCCTCTTTGATTTCTCTACTTTCCTTCTCTTTGTTATCCCTTTCAATTTTTTCCATCAGAATCTATGCATGACCACAATAAGCCTTGAGAATGATAAGACATTATTCCCCAATTTTTTTAATAGTAGCCTCCAACCTCTCCACCTTAGTGGTCAGGTTCATGATTTTCTCAGCATTACTCTCTTTCTCAGCCCTGTCTTGGATTTCTTTGATTTTTCTCTCCATTATCCCTGCTTTATTAACAAATTCTGCCTGAGCTTCAGAATTCCCTAACACTTCTTTCATTTCATTCAGACAAACAGCCACTGGTTTTTCCCCAATACCTATACTATTAAGAATATTTATCTCAGCCTTTATAATATCAACTTCTTTTTTCAAATTATTTTGATCGTCAAAAAAATTGCTTACCAGACCAGTGAAACCCACAATGCAATCTTTTTTGTCCATAGAGAAATAGTGCTCCCCTGTGTCCACATTGTCATGAAAATCACATTCCTTACGCTCAGAATCTTCATCAATTCTATTATTCTTTTCGTCTTTTATATTTTCTTCTTCCTATTTCTTCTCTTTAGTTGGTTGTTGGTTTAGTGTTCCCGACTTGATTTTTGGGAATTTTCATTTGTATTCAGTTGTATATGTTGTTCTCTCCACATCACCCCTCCCCCTCACTACCATATCCTTACTGCTTCTAGCATCTATGAGGATTTCAGATCCATGATATGTAGCGAGGTGTCCGATGAGGTTGGTTTTCAGGCTGAGCTCTTCAAGCTCGGTATCTCTATATTGAGCTCCTATCCTCTGACACTCTTTAATAGTGTGGTTTGCACCAGCTTCCCTGAGTCCTGATTGAGATATTTAATCTATCTAATTCACAAGGCTGGGTCATTTTCTGACCCCAACAACTATAGTACCATCATGATTGGGCACACCTTCACCAAACTCTACGCAATGACACTAAAAACTATTCTTAGTAGGCAGTTGGACATGAGAGATTGTAGGGCTAGAGGTCAAGCCAGTTTCCAGATAGATTACCAGACCATGGACCACATCCTAACTTTACAGGTGTTTATTGAGGAGGCTCACCATCATTCTATGAAAGTCTATTTCTACTTCACTGAATTTTGTAAGGCATTCAATACCATCCCTCGGGTGGCCCTCTTCTAGAGACTTAGAGATATCAGGATTTCTGAGACTCTTTTGACAACTATTATGAGACTTTACGAGCATGTTGAGGGTTGATTCAAGACTCCTAAGGGTTTCTCTGACCCTATCCAAAGCACTATTGGAGTGAAATAGGGGTGCCCCCTTTCCCCCACCTTGTTCGGCATCTACATTCATGAGCTCGAGGCTTTTCTCAGAGATTCATCACTTCCGAGTGATGGTTGATACCTACACCAGGTTCTTATCTCCATTCTCCTCTTCACTGACAATGTGATTCTCCTTGCCTCCTCACCGGAAAGTCTCTACAGACTTCTCAATAGCTTGGCCTCTTTTTGTGATTTGAGACAGTTGGTGGTGAATCTCGATAAGACACGGGTGATGATCTTCAACTGCCTGAAGACCACACATCTTCATTTCTACTATCAGGGACTAGATATTGAGATTAATTATTCATACACCTACCTTGGGGTCAAGTTCCCCTACCCTCTCTTAAGCTTGAGACCCACCATTCTTCCCAGGATAAGTAAAGGGATGGGTTCCCTTGCCATGTTGGAGAGACAGTGTTTCAGACATCATTTTTCAGGACACCGCATCCAAGTTGTCCCTCTTAGATTCCTTGGTTAGACCTATGGTACTTTATGGCTCTATTATTTGGGGGTTGTCCCTTTTGCATTCAGATTGGGCCTCTATTGAGCGTGTTCAAACTATATTCCTCTAGTGTATCATCAAATGTCATCGATCCACCTCTCATAGCAATATTTTGGCTGAGTTCGGGGCTCATCCCTTTAGATTGGGGGTCATCTTTGATATGGTTTGGTTTATTCACTACCTCCGTTGTTTTGTGGACTCCAATGACAGTTGTAACAGATGCTCCTACTAGGCCTATTTCTCTTAAGTGGTGCTTGCCAAGTCAGACCCCTCCCCCAGAGCCCATTTTTGGTATGCCCAGGCCTCTTCCTTTTTAGGTTCCATCAGGATTTACATTGATCACCTCCCCCTATCAGTTCTCGCTTGACGCTCCAGCTCACCTCCTCCCTTCGAGACAATAGTTGAATAGACATGTCATAATTGACATATACAGTTAGTATATCACCATGAACTGGATCGACTTGTGTTGAGGTCTATGCCTGAGGATGGCTTTTTATGTTGAGCACTTTCTAGACATTCAGGATGGGATTATTGTTCATCCTAGATACTTATCTAAGCATTGGTGCCATGCCCTTTGTAGCATGCTGGGATCTTTCAGGGTTGGATCTCACCACCTTCAGGCCTAGATAGACCATCACATTGACAGAGATGATTGGATATGCAGGTTATGCACCGTGACTGAGATTGATACTAAGACACACTTCATCTTCCATTGTCCTACTTACTATGAAATCATAGAGAGATTATATTGCTTATTCAGAGGGTGCAATTCCTTGACTACTTTCTTCAGCTATTGCAATAAGAGATTCCTGGCAACTTATCTCTGTGAGACTATATAGCTCCGCGAGAATACTCTACAACTTCTTTCCCTCCAAAGATAGATATCCGATCAGCTAATTACGGCCTTCTTCTCACCCTCATCTCATTTATGGGGGGTGAAACGACCTCACATTGACTCCATCACTGACCATTCCAGATCTGTGAGACTCCATAACACCTTTACCCATCAGTGGCACATCTCTAGCAGCTCACAGTGATGACCCTGTGTTCCTGCTCATATGGATCATTACCCTTTAGTGTTGGATTTCTTTCTACATGAAAATGATTCTTAATCCTTGTCTTGTGTATTTTCTTCTTTTTTGTTGTTTCTTGTTCTCTTATTTATTTTTTCTTCTCTTTGGTTGCTTTCCTGGCCACTGTTTGGTGGCCTATTGGTTCATTGTTCCTTTTGTTGTACTGTTCCAGTCCCTTAGACCCTTGTTGGTATCTTGTTGGACATTAATAAATTTATCTTATCTTATCTCAGTTATGAAAGGAGGTTTTCTTCATTGCTTCTTTCCTCATGGAGACTTATGATGCAGTTTATTTTAATAAATTATAATGACTCCGTCCATTTTTATATAAAAAAAATAGAGTTCTTGCAAGGGTTCTTATTGTATCAAGCATCTAATTATAAAAGTATTGTTGCAAACAATGTCAAGTAGAATGTATTAAGAAAATAATCTTAATCTTCATTTTCCTTTGGGCTTATCAAAATCCAAAAAAAAAAATTAGTATCATCTATCAAATTATTTTCTATTCAAATTTAGATTGGTTTTTTAAATTGATTTAGTTTTTTATTTTTTTAAAATATTTTTGTTTATTTTTAAAATTAGTTTAGTTTTTAGCTTTTTTAATTAGTTTAGTTTTTATTTTTATAATTACATTTTTTCTTTTTGTAGGAAGTTGTCTTTAGTTGAATCCCAATTTGATATTGATGCAGCAACTTCCAGAGGTCATAATTTTTGACTTAGATGTGGGTTTTATCTCTGTTGGTGGCCGTTTCAACATCTTTTCAGGAGCCTGAAGTTTCATCTTGACCTTCAAAATTAGCTTTTTTATTTCTTTCCAGTTTTTTTGAGTTTTGCTTTTGTAATAAATCTGAAATCGTGTGTCTAATTTCATGGGTTACTTGGCAATTCATCGTGCCTTAGTTGAGAGATTTTGTTGGGAAAAATCAAGATTCTTAGGATGAGTTTTAAAAGTTACCAAAAAAAGAAAAATATGTTTTTCCCAAAAATTTGCCAAATATGGTAATTTTCGGAATTGTAATAAGTAGGAGTTTTCTTTCATTGTAGAGGTAGAGTAGATTGGACGCAGTTAAGGAGAATTGGGAGTTCTATTATTTTGGCATTGTGTTATTCTTTTTGAATTGTTGTTTCTGAAGGTTTTGTGCTACATCAGATATATAAATTTTGCTATGTTGATAGTGATGCTCTTGTTCAGGGTGTTGATGAAGGTATTTTTTTTTATAATTTCAGTTCAGAAATAGCAAGTTAATCTCTGTTATCTTTTGGGCTTATCAAAATCCAAAAAACAATTAGTATCATCTATCTATAATATTATTTTCTTTTGAATTTTAGTTTGGTTTTTTAAATTGATTTAGGTTTTAGTTTATTATTTAAATTAGTTTAGTTTTTAGCTTTTCCAATTAGTTTCATTTTTTTGTTTTTATAATTAGACTTTTTCCACTTTTTGTAGGAAGCTATATTTATTTGAAGCCCAATTTGATATATGAATTTTTCTTTGTTGATAATGATGCTCTTGTTCATGGATTTGATGAAGGGTCTTTTCTTATAATTTTTGTTCAAGTGAGGTTTTTAGTGATAAATTATAATTTATCATAGAATTGAATGTTATTTTGTGTTTGCAACATTCTAATTAATATATAAGATCTCATTTTTACTACTTCTTAACCTTTTTTAGATTGAACAAATATAATTTGCAAGAAAACCTCATCACCTAAGGATTGTTACATACCATTTCCATAATTACTTCTCTAATTTTTGCATTGTACAAAACATATCACTTTCTTGAAAATCAAAATTCCTATTGGCTCATTGTTGCACGTACAAAACCGCGCAACTACTAGTTTATAAACTATTTCAAAATGATAGAAAATGAGTGTTTCTAATTTTTAGAATAGTTTCTATTTTCTTATATAAATTTAAAAACATAGTGAATTCAATATTTTAAATAAGATTGTTTATAATTTAGAAATTTTTCATAATATTAAATATTTAAAATTTATTATTAATATTTAGTAGTTTATGTAATACATATTTAATTATTGTTTGTTATATATTTATATTAATTTAGAATCTTTTCAAAATAGAACATATAAATTTAGAAACTCTTTTATTATATTTAATTTTTTTAAATATTATTAGTTTATTTTTGTTTTCTAATTTTAAGTTATTTTTATCTATTTTAATAATTAATATGTTTCTTAAAATATAAAATGAAAGACAATGAAATGACCGAAGCATTATGAAAAAATCATATAACAGAAAAGGGCGACTGTACCAGCTCGTAAAGATAAAAGGGGCAAGGAGGAGACTGCATAGGCTTTGGGTATAAGGATTTTTTTTATTGATAGGAGGTTCTTAGACTTGAACCTTCCTCCACCACCTTAAGATCAAGACCATTCTCCATGAATTTGTTTAAATGCTAGGATCTCTTCTTTTTCATTATATTATTTTTTCTTTAATTAGTTTTTTTTTTCAGCATGCATAGAGGGCATGTTTCTTACTAAACACCATCTTAAGTTACTCACATAGATATCCTCTATACTCCATTTAGTTTTGGAAGGTACATTTTTTTACCTAAAATGTCTATTACAATTATTTTGCCTTTTTAAATGCATTGTATTGGATAGTTAATATAATTCTATGGATACAAAATCCTCATATAATGTTTTTTAATCTCCACTAGGCTTGTAATATTTCCTACATAAATGGGAAATATATACCAATCTAAAAGTTATTTCTTTCCAGATTGTGTAATCTCAAGTTTTGAATCTCGAGGTTATTATACTGCAATATTATTGCATTCACTTTGCACAATTAGTGAATTAGTTTTGCACCAATCAACAAATCATAAGTCACTATTTTTTCTTCGTTAGAATATTTCTAAAGTTTAAACATTTATTTATGAATTAAATATATCATATAAATTACTTATCTCAATTATTATTGGTTCAATTAATTTGGTTTTAAACTTAATACTCTCTACTCGTCGGTTTTCGAAACTACGTGTTTGTGCTAGAACAATTTTCATTTTGGTTTTTGATAGAGGTAGATAGTTTAATATGCTCTACTGCTGCTTTCTAGGATGAATTAATATGACATTAATTCTTCTCTAGTTAGTTGTTTATTGTACCTCGAGCCAACACCCACTAGCTGTTGCTTAATTCAAAAAATATTATATATTCTAATATATATATATATATATATATACATATATTACAATTTCTAATATATAATATATATTAGTCTATAATATATATAATATAAAAGTACTATATCATATATGCAATATTATATAATTTTAGTATTTTACTAACCCTTCATTTATTATTTAAACTCACCTTACATTTACAATTTATAACTATGTTTTAAATTTCTAAAATTATAAATATACAAATGAAACTATAATATATACAAACATAACTTATTAAATATTATTAATAAAATTTAATGCAAAGTTTCTTATTTAATTTTTAATCTTAAATAATTTTACTTTTGGTAAATAACTATTACTAAAAATATACTTCATATTTATAATGAAATTATAATTAAATTTACATATATAATTATAATTATAACTAATTATGACAAGTACAGGTTGGCACTTGTTTATTATTAAACTAACATATGTCAAAATAATAGTGGATCATATACTTGGAACAGTCAAAATGACAAGAATCTTTATTATCTTCATACTTGGATCCTATAATTTGTCAACTGGCCTGCTTAAAATATATAATAAAATATTTTAATCATGAAACATGGGCCAATGAGTTTAACTCGAAGCAAAGGTGAATCCTAATAGCAATATCACAATCTGAATTTATATAAAACCCTAATAAATTAATAAATTAAGTTTCCAAATGATTTATATAATAATATTTTACATTAATTCATTGAAAATATAATTTAAAAAATTAAATATTTTAAAACAATTAGATTATAGAGAATAATTCAGTCAATGTTCATACAATATTTTATTTCCACAAATAGAAATGCATAGTAAAGTGAACAATATATATGCCCAATTGGATCAGATCATACAATTTAATTGAACAAAACATATTACAATAATTTAAAAATAATAAGGAACATAATATGTGCATATGTCCAATTGGATTACTAAAGTGACATGAAACAACACAAACATTTTGCACAAAATTACAAAATCAAATTTTGTAACTGCGAACTCATCAAAAATTCACTCTCATTTATCCATGCAGAAGGCAAGAATGAGAACTTCCTTTAAGAAGAGCTCCAAAATAGAAGATGTGGTACTCTTGTTGTGCTAACAGCAGGAGGATATTTCCTGTCATTTTTATAAGGAGGAGCAACCAAAGGTCCATTATATAGGAATTGGTGAAATGTATCCCCATATAAAAGTTTTTCACCATTGGGCTAGGTCTTTGGAGTGGTGTCCCACTTAGATTCATACCCTCGGTACCATTCAGTCACTTCAGAGTCTTTCCTAGGTATAAAAACATTCTTCTCTGAATATATTCATGCATGAACTCTTGCCCCAATTGCATAATCTCTCAAATTAAAATACAAATTATTCACAACATGATAATATCCCCACCTGGAAGGAAAGGAATGAGCCCAATTATGAAAAATAAATATATTGACGAAGTCAAAAAATAATAAATTTTTTTGGTTTCTTTTTTCATTGATAACATTAGAAAAAACTTACTTGTAGTGAGGATTATGGTAGTCTGTATTTGTAATCTAGTTTCTATACACTGTGACACTCATTTGCTGATAAATTATGTCTGAATCTTCTACACCCAATAACATATTGTAGTGATTATTAGATAAATGACTGTTTGAAATGGTAATGTAAGTAGAGCCTTGAAATGCAGACACCAGACCCATTTTACCATCAATGCAGGAAAGGTGATCCACCCACACCTTTTTGGATTGAAATATATGAACTGTGTCCCTGCTGGTGTCACTGACTTGAATTTTATGGATGATTATATGCTCAACTTTTTTCAAACCAATTGAAGATCCATTGATGATCACCCTCACTCCCCTACAATCTATGGTTATGTGATTAAACACATATAACATTTAGACTAGTTAAATTTTCATGTCTTGAGAGATGGAGATCCAAAATCATCTAGGGCTGGCAGAGGAGAGGCTCACAGTATACCACAATGTACCTAGAGCAGGGTTTGTGGGCTTGTCATCAGATCTTGTGACTATGTATGAAATTCCTTTGCACCCACCTTTGACACCCCTTGTGAAACCAATAGCACACTTTGGAAGACGATGTTCTTTCCCACAACTGTACAATTGGCATTTGGTACCATTAGATCCTTTTCTCACCCACCCTAAAGTTCCTACCCACGACATCGGACTTGCTTCCACCATTTATTAAAAAAATATACATTTTAAATCATATTTTACAAGGAAAGGCCCAATTACAACATGTAAGCTATTTGTTTTCCTCAGAATAAAACTAATGCAGGGATCTATGCTTTCCATGTCAAGGAGGGAGACGATAGAGAGGAGAGGAGATGGGTTGTTAAAAAAGTTTATGAAATGTTTTCAGAAAATTCATAACCTATTCTAACAATCAAATCAATAAACCACATAATAATCTTCAACAAAGATATTGTTCATCCAAAAACCCACATTTATATATTGGTCAATTATATTTATTAGATTGTATGATAGTTTTTCCAATGTTTTGAATCTCTCTATAATATAACATCTAAGAATGAATTATAAGAGAATGAAAAAATATAAAATAATAATACAATTATGTGCAGATATTAAAATCATAATACATTAAAAACAATATATTTATTTATTTGACAATCTCATCATTACTTTGAATCACTCTTTATAATTCACTATTCATAAATAAAAATTTAAATTAATGAAAATTGTAAATCTATCATAATTTTATAAAACCCAAATATAAAAAGATGAATATACACAGAGCTAACATAACATGTTTTCTCATTTTTCTTTCATTCTTGTAATGATCTAACAAAAGAAATAGTTGTTCCCTTCATAAATGTGTCACAGCCAGCTGGATGACCATATCATTCACTGTTGAACTAACAACAATAAATCTAGGAACATTTTCCATACAATCTATTTAAAAAAATCCTTAATGTTCAAGAAATTTAAGATAAAAGACTTCATTTATCCTATAAGAATATATGTTCTTATGAAATGTGAATTATAAATGATTGAAAAGAATAAATCTATAAGCGGCTGGGACTAAGAAAGCCAATAAAGCAGTTGGGACTAAGAAAGCCAAATACTCTAGATTTAAAGAGTTCAAAATTGTCGAGTCTTTTCAAGAGGCTGAGGATCAGATACAAGATTCCTCCTCTTCCACAGAGTTCCTCACCAATTTAATTACCTATAGAGAATCCCTCAGGAGACTACAGTTGGACATAACCAGAGGAGCACGGGTTAGAGCAAAAATCAACTGGATTAATCTAGGAGATAAAGGTTCTAAATTTTACTTCCATACTCTAAAGAAGAAAGAGGCCAGGGATACGATTGCATGAATTAGAGATCAGGATGTTGTCATTATCCCACAGCAAGAGATTGTTAATAATTTCTCCAAATTATATAGAGAAATATTTACATCAGAAGACTCGGACATATCAAGGGATTATGCAAGGTGTAAGATCAGAGCCCTCATCCCTAAGAGGGTAGGGGATATGGTGGCAGTCAAGTTGAACAAGGAGCTCTCTCTGGAGGAAATCTTCTTCTCCATTAGGAAGATGACCAATGATAAAGCACCTGGGCTTGATGGTATTACTATAGAATTCTACAAGGCTAACCTAGATTGGATTGGCCCTAGGCTTCTCGGTGTATACAATATAGCTATTGAAGAAGGCACTCTTGGCCTCAACCTGAATGTGGGACTCATTAAGCTTATTCCTAAGGATGGAGAGAGGTTACACTGATTAAGAACTTGAGGCCTATTACACTCCCTAATCTTATCTAAAAGATTCTAGCCAAACCTTTGGCTCTGAGGATTGAGAATCTCCTTCCCATGGTTATCAACTCAACCCAAACTAGCTTTTTCAATGGGAGATACATCCTTGAAAATATTATTACATGTTGGGAGGCCCTTGAATGGGCAAAGGTATCAGATCAAAAGAGTGACATGCTCCTCATTGACTATGAGAAAGCATATGACAAGATATAATGGAAGTTTATAATCATGATGTTGTAATCTCTAGGATTCCCTCCCTACTACTACAGGATGGTATCAGTGCTCCTATATGGTTCTATGGCTGCAGTAGAAGTGAATGGAGTTAGATCAAAATTCTTTGGACTCTCTAGGTCTACCAGGAAAGGGTTCCCCCTTGCCCCATCCCTGTTTGTCATTGCTGGAGACTCTCTGCACTACCTCCTCAGAGATGAATCCCTCTCCCCAAGGGTGAACAACATCTTTCTCCCCAATCATCAAGAAGTATCGAATATCCAATTTGCGGATGACACATCCATTCTCCTCCATCTTGATGAAGATAATATGATATTTCTAATGTCCAAGTTGGACATTTTCTACAAAGCCTCAGGTAGCAAAGTCTCACTTTCCAAATCTATTATGCTAGGCTGGGAGCATGACCCTCCTGATTAGTGGGGTGGATAAAAATTTCAGTGGGGAGGTCCTAACCATGTTGTTAGATATCTAGGGATTCCCTTTGCTGTCTCTCCTAATCTAAATCACATAGGGGATTGGATCTATGAAAAGGTTAACAAGAAACTCACCAAATGGAATAGAAACCTCCTTTCCTTTCCTAGAAGATTTCAAGTTTGTCAGAAGATCCATTCCTCCTACCCTATCTACTTCTCCTCTATGTGTCTCTTCAACCAGCATCAGTTAAACTATATACAAAAAGTTATCAAAGAGTTTCTCCAGTTATATGGTAGGGTTAAGAAGAGGTTGCATGGAGTCTCTTGGGAGTGGTGTTGGATAGGGATAGGTCTTGGGGGGGACTGGGCCTCAAAGACCTTAGATCACAGGGTATAGCTCTTGCAATCAAATGGATAGCTAAAGCAACTGAGGGAGGTGAGCCTTAGAAAGTGTTGGTGAGGAACAAATTGTTGTGTGATCACATTCCAAGGTCTAGAGGGTGGAAGAAGCTATGATTCTCTGAAATCATCACAAATTATGCCAATGTGGTTGTTCAGGGCTCCAATGTGTTCAGAAGTATTTGGAAAGCATGCAAATTTGTTAATAGACATTTGATCAATAAGGGACCAATGGAACAAAATGGTTCTATTTGTGGTTTTAAATCCATTTGGTGGAACTTGAAGCATGGGGGAAAACCACTAGCTCTGTTGCAAGGATTTTTAACAAGGAAGTAGGTAGAGAGAGGAATTGTGACATTCCGTGATTTAATTTTCCAAGGAACCCTTCAACACTGGGAGCTACTTGAATCTCAATTCAGGCTTCCCACATGTCAATGGAGAACCTTCTGTGTGCTTTTTGTTGCACTTGACTCATTAGATGCCATTAAGGATTGTTTCTCTGAATCACTCTGTGACTTCCAACTCCTTTGGCTAGATAGCACTCCTCTCTACCTCGGTAAATCCAGATACATCTACCATCTCCTAACTATAAACAATGATATCTTCTCCCATGTTAACCTCAAATGGGGCATAGAGGTCCATGACCCAAATTGGAATGAATACTTTAGGCTTCTATGGAGCAGACTAGTGGAACCAAAGATCTCTTTCTTTATGTGGAAACTCCTTCATAAAATATGATTCAAAAAACCAGGGGGGGAACCCAACATTTGTCTTGTCTGCAAACAACAAGAATTTGTAGCTGATGTCTTCTTTGAATGTTTTTTTTTTCTTTTGAAGTCTGGAACATGTTTGGCCTTATATTTAATACCAGTATCAATGCCCTGAATATTATTTATGGTACTATGAATAGCAGCAAATTCTGTAACACATTCTAGTCTTTATTATATTCTAATATTTAATGGAACATCTAGAATGCTCAGAATAATGATGTACTTGTAGGAAAGGAAAGTCTCGTAGGAGACTCATATACTTTAAATTTTCTATGCAGGTCTCTGTGGTCATAAAGATGAAGGAGAGTAAATTCTTGCAGGTTCTCAGAGAAGGAAAAGTTACTATTGAGAAGTCTGAGATAGCACATGGTTACACCACCATGAAGGACAAAGATGAGTTAGAGATCACCTTGGCTGAATTCCAGCAGCTGAAACAGTCTGGAAAGAAGAATGCTCTAGTGAACCCATCAAAGGATGGGACTGCCTAGGGAGGAGACAGATCTTTAAAGATCATTAGCTACAACTCAGTCTCTCCAGACTCTAATGAAGTTGAAGAAGAGGAAGGGGAAAGTTCTCCCTAAATACATTTCTTTTTTTTTTGTGGTTTTCAACATTGTTATAAATGTAATATCTAAGCTCTGCTGATCTTAGTAGTACTGATGCATTTTGTAAAATTGTTAAGCACATTACCGTAAATTTTGTATAAACCGTTTATACTTTATATGCAATACAAGAATATACAAAAGGTAATAAAATGGTTTTCCTTGTATCAGAGTATTTGACTATATTCTATTATTCTATCATGCCACATACCCTTTCTCACTCATAATAAATATTTTTTTTCTTCAGATATTTATCAGAGCCAACTCCATGATCATGATCATGCATTACTGAGCCAGCAATAATAAATCCAATGATAAAGAGAGTCATCACCTCCCACATTTTCAAAAGGGATGTGTTCTGCATTTCCTCGCCATCAATCAGAGAGAATTCTCACCAATTGATCTAATATTTAGCTCTTTCCTCCTTTTCTTAATAGAAAGAACTTTCTATTCTCCAAAGTAATTATGCAGTAGGTATGGAAGGGTATATATACACATATTAAAGAATGAGGTATCAAAATTCTATTATTTTGGGGTATGGGAGTGATGTTGATCTGATAAAGTCAATTGGGAAAGGGCCCTACAAAGTAACATCAAGTCTAAAAGACAGATTGAGAGGAATTCACAAGAAGTGAATTCAAAAAATCTTTTGAGAGAATGATGTTTTTATTATGGTGATTTTAAAATATATTTTCTATAAATTTGGTAGAATCAATAATGCTCAATTTTTATCATTAAATTAAAAGATGTCAAAATATTAGTGGAGCTTGTATCTATAAAATGAAAAAATGAAAAGAATACTTATCTTCTTTACTAAAAACATGTTTCTCTAAGTGGTGGTATTCTTAAAAAAAAAATATTTCTATTTTTAAAAAAAATTATAGGATAGTGTTCGTAGATACTATAGTTCATCAAGTGATTTTTATTGTTATTGATATTTATTATCTTTCAAATGACTGCTTTTGTAAATTCTAGGGAGTGACTTTGTGTACTAAGTCTTTTTGTCAATATGTGTATATTTTATAATTAATAGAATACACATTCATAAAAAAATCAACCTCAATTAAATAAAATGTGATGATGCATTTATCTATAAATACTAAGAATGTCAAATTTTTTTGAGCAACCTTATTCTTATATTATGACACATTACATCATAA
>MU227324.1:18633-29037 GCA_018584345.1 Thuja plicata | reverse complement strand
TTTTGAGCAAAATTTTTATTTATACTATTAAGTTTAAAATATAAATTAAAATATTAAAATAAAATAAATTTAATGTAATAATATAAAATTTAAACATAAGAGTGTCTTGTAATAGTTTATATTAAGATTTCAGATTTTAATTTTAATTATTTCCTTTTGTTCATGCAAATGCATATATAAGGTTTGCATAATTGCAGATCTAAGCTTTACACAATTCTATATATGAGATTTACATGTCTGCATGGAAAACAATATTAATGGAAGACAACCCATTAATGAATCTCAATCATTATTTCAGATCTAGCAGATTAAAAAATCAATTTATCAAAGAGAGTGCTAGTAGGAATTAAGTAGATGAGGCTACTTTTGAAGGGCTTAGTAAAGATGGGGAATATAATTATTGGGCTGTAAAAGGGCTTAGTGAATTAAGTAGATCAGGTTACTTTTGAAGGGCTTAGTAAATCAATTGTTTGTCCCTTAAAAATATGGGGAATATAATTATTGGGCTGTAAAATAATTTTCCGAATAGAAATCCACCATATTTTTCTTAATTATTAATACTTTATATAATCTCTTGATGATGGCGAGAATGAGGAAGGGAGAAACCTCAAGCGTTAGTCACTCTAGTCGGTTACTAATCTTTAAAGTTATTCTACCAATATTCAACGTTATCTACCTCTGCACCGGTTCACCAGATTGTATACGTAACATGCCAATCATAGAAACCTCAATTATATAGAGGGGGGCCCACCCCATAGTACGTTTCTTCAAATTTTACTTCTACAACAAATATAAGTTTGTACAAAAGAAAAACTAAACCTATGGCCCTCATAGAATTGAATTAATTTTTAATTTATGAGGAATAGACAATAAACATGGAACACCTTCAGGCTTAAATTTTTTTCATCTTGCTATTCTCTCTATTTTCTATATGCTTTGGATGAAATCTTTCCCTTTGAAAACTACTTCCCAGATTACCAATACACAGATCAATAACCCTAAACATTTTTTTTTTAAAAAAAGAAGCCAATGCATAAATCAATAACAAACATCAACAATATTCTCAGGATCTCCAAAAGAAAACAATAGAAAAGGCATAGACAAACAGGCGGAGACAGGAGCTTACAACATCAAGAAAAGTAAATAAAGGGAATATAGTGTTAGAGTAACTATCTGTTTACACTTATTAATTAGATCACTTTAATTTAATTTATTAAGTTGTTTATTACTCTAGTTTACTTAAGCTATCTCTTAGTTGCATTATAATTAATATTTATATTAATTATTAATGTGTAACCTAGCCTTTCCTTTTTTTAGGGTTTCATTCACCTTTATAGGTTGAACTTTGTAGTTCTTTCTTCATTAATTCAAATTACAATTTAGCTCTCACTTCTTGAGCGACTTCTAAGTTCTTCTCCTTCCCTCTTCCTACTTCTTTCTTGTTACAAGTTTCTTGCATGTAGGTGTTCTTTAGGTTATGTAGATTTGTCTCTCAAATCCTACATAGTATCAGAGCTTCCCTATTATTGCCTGGTCTGAAGGTTTTTGAAGTCATGATTGAAAGAAGAAAACCATAGCTTCTGTAGGGTTTTTTCTTCAATCTCGAGGAGGTACTTTTTTCTAGAGCACTTTGAGCAAAAATATATGCCACCATCGCACTCAAAAGGCCTGGGAAAGTCAAAAATCATATAAATTTTTCAATTTTTGGCCACAATGACCTCTGGGAAAAATTTTCTCCCTCCTAGGCTGTACGACACAGAAATCGAGAAAAAAAAATTCAAAAAATATCAAAAAAACCCCTTTTAGGGCTTTTCCAGGTGCTATCGGCTGCACCACTAGTGCGCGGCCACCGCGCAACCCTGGCGCTACTCGCGCTCAGGCTGCACCCGACCTCCCACCGGCGTGCCGCTCTTGCCACTGCCTGGCCCTTTGTCGGTGCAGCGCCACCCGAGAGCCGCCCAGTAGCCGCCGGCCCACCACCTGGCCACCACGTCCCCTGGCCAGTGCCACCGACTCTCCACATGAGCCCCCCATGTGACGTCAGAATTCCGGGGGGTGACGTCATTTGCCGACAACAGTTCAAATTTTCTGGCTACTGGATAATTTTTTTGGCAGACTGTCATCTGATGGCCATACGGTCGTCAAATTTTTTTCTGCGGATTGGCCACGATCGTTTGACTGTCAAATTTTTTCCCATCTCTGGTTATTTCCAGAGAGCTATTTTTTGAAGGCATAGTTAGTTTTTTGGCCATAACTTGTGCATACGGTGTCCATTTTCAAAAAAAGAAATATCATTAGAAAGGTATCTCCAAGCTGAACGCGATGGTCTTGTTTTCTTATTCAACTGTTTGAGCTCTATTTTTTGGTGTTGAAGTAGAGGCTTTAGTTTCCCGCATCTCTACATCTTCCATCCAGGTTTTCTTCTCATCTTTTGTGCTTTCTGTATTCATTTCTTTGCTGTATGGGATATAGATTTATACATTGTGGGGGGTGCATTTTCTTTCTATACTTTAATTCAAAAATGACCCTTCTACTTCCATCTACTTCTTCTCTCAATGTTGGACCCCTCTATGGCCCGGCTGACACCACACAATTTTCACACCAGGAAAGCACACATGACTAGGCTACTCATGTCATGTGGCTTATGGTCATGTTTGGATGAGAACCAACCTGTTCTGCAGCGTCCATTTGAGGTCCTTTAGCACAGAAAAAAATGGATGAAGCCATGGGTTTGATTGCACTGCACATTTTAGACAGCCTCCTGTTTCATCAGGATGGTTGGATCACTCCTTGCGCATATTGGGGGAAGTTTGCAGATCTATTTGGCATAGTGAATTCATTCAGGGTACTTCAGCTTGATGCAGATTTGACATCCTTGTTTCCTGATAGTTTTTCCACCATTGAGGACTTCTTGATAAAGTTCAATGCTCTCCGATCACTTTTACAGTGATGTAGGAATAGCAAATCAGATGACGAGTGTATATTTTTTATAGTCTCAAAGCTTCGTGGAGAGTTCTAAATTTTCTCCTCCACTTTCTATTCCACTATGGATGCCTTTGGTCCTAGGCACAATATGCCGTCCTTTGTGGCCTTCTATGATTAGTTGACTCGAGAGCAGTCAAAGATTTAATAGTTGAATGATGCTTCAGGTTTTATGAGTCATGCCTTGGTTGCTCACCCATCTCCATGGAAACCAGAGCAAAAACAGGTATCATCATCCACAAAATCTTGGAAGGATTCTCCTTCTCAGCATTCCTTTGGCCCGCCTCCTTTACCTAAGGGGAAATTGAAGAAAAACAAACCCAAGTGTACTTATTGCAATAAGTTCAATCATGATGAGTCTTAGTGCTTTCAGAAGAAGGTAGATGGATATGCCCTACAAATTGTTGATGTGATAGCTCTTCTTCATGAGAGAAACATTGATATTCCTTCTTCCTCTTTTCGCTGGTCTTCTTCATCATCATCTTAGGCAGATGGGTCAGACAACGAAAAGGGTCATTCCTTATGTGCATCTACTATAGCTCCCTCTTCTAGGTGGTTGTTGGATTCTGATGCTTCACATCATATGGCATCTTCTCATAGTTCCTTCTTATCTTTTGTAGCCTCTCCTACCCCACACATCTTGATGGGGAATCACACTATTATGCATGTGTGTGGTCAGAATTCTATTGACACCACTGGTGGTGCATTCCATGATGTACTATTTGTTCCATCCCTATCATCAAACCTTCTCTCCATTTATCAGATTACTCACAGCGGGATAGAGAAGATAGCTGAGTTCACTGTAGATTTTGCACACATAAGAGATAGTATGACTGGCCACATTGTTTCTCTAGGGACAGTTGATCATGCCACCCACCTATACTCCTCCTATTTTGGTCCACCATCTCCAGTGTCAGAGAATATCTCTCCTACTTCACAAGTGCCTAGCGAGAAGAAGTCGAGTCAGCTGAATTGTTGTGTTGCTCCTGAGATCAGTGTTGTGGCTTCTCCACCTCCTCCTCCTATTGTGCCTCCATTTTTTAAGCATGATTCTTCTTCAGCAGTCAGTGTTATGGTCACTCCCTACATTGAACCATCCCCTCCAGTCGTTGAGGGCACATCCAAGGACATTAATCTCCTCCTAGCTTATAGATTCAGCCCATCTATTTTCCCACCTTCATTGGGGATTCCATTCCAGGAGTCTCATTCATTCTCCTTTGAGCACTAGCTTGGCCTTCTAGTTTCACCTCTCATTCAGGGGTTTCCTTGTTGCTCCGTTCCTTTGTTTCTTCCACATTGTAGTTCCATTGGTTTGATCATTCCTACAGGGGTTCCATCATTCTGGGGGGGCTTTGGTGTCTCATCCCTCTCTCATGGGGGGTTTTATTATACTTATGGTTTTGAGAGAGTCTCTTGAGCCATTCTTTTCTGCATTTTTTTCTATCTCTTCTTGGAGTAGGGTTTTTCCCATGTGGTTTTTTTCTATTTCTCCGCTTTACAGAGATTTGGTTTTGTTTGGTTACCTTATCAGTCCTTGTTGCTGGGACCCATTTTCCTGCTTTCATAGCTATGCTAGGTTAGCTTACCTCCTGAGCTTCACTTAAGGGGGTGTGTTATGGTAATTATCTTTTTACACTTATTAATTAGATCACTTTGATTTAATTAATTAAGTTGTTTATTACTCTAGTTTACTTAAGCTATCTCTTAGGTGCATTATAATTAAAATTTATATTAATTATTAATGTGCAACCTAGCCTTTCCTTTTTAAGGATTTCATTCACCTTTATAGGTTGAACTTTGTAGTTCTTTCTTCATTAATTCAAATTACAATTTAGCTCTCACTTCTTGAGCGACTTCTGAGTTCTTCTCCTTCCTTCTTCCTACTTCTTTCTTGTTACAGGTTTCTTGCATGCAGGTGTTCTTCAGGTTTTGTAGATTTGTCTCTCAAATCCTATATATAGTAGTGCAAAGCATTAAAACAATTACTAGAATTGATAAAAAAAATGAAGAGAAAATGCAAAGGATTAAAATGATGAGATAATTGTTCATTCTAGCATCTTATAAAAAAAAATTATTTGGGGGATCATGAAGAACTCCAACTTTTAGTTGGAATGACACTCTTTTTCTAAGTTTTATTAAGCTCATTAAGAAAGTATTAGATCTGGTTTTCATGTCGGCACATTACTTCATATTAGTTCATATATAATTCATTGCATGATGTTCCCTACACTACCTTGACTTTTTAAGTACCTTTTTCAAATATGACTAATATAAAACTTAAAAAATTATAAATTTGTGAAATATAAATATGCACAAAGCTGAGCAAATGATTTTTCTCCTTTCAAAATATTTTGCTATATATTTTTATTCTACAATGTCACATTTTCATACTCAAAATGACCCAAAAGAGAAAAATGTCTTGCTCTTCATAGATATGCCACATGCTACTTCTTTTCATTTCCATGCACTTATGAATTAGCAATAATAAATCTGAGAATATTCTATACACAATCTATTTATGAAAAAACATATGAAATTTTTTATCTAAAAAATACTCTATTCGTCCTATATATCTATTCATGTGAAATATGAGAAATATGTGTTGTAATTGAATCAAGTTAATAAATCTACAAATTTTCATAGAGTCAAAATCCTTAAAATTAAATCATTATAACAACTTTCTATGTTTAAGTAATGATGTATTAATAGTCTAAATAGTTATATTCATGGGTTTATAAAAATATAGCATGTTAATTTATAGTGTCAAATGTTAGAGTAAAAAGGTATTTCTATGTTCACTTATTAATTAAATCATTATTGATTTAATTGTTAAAGTCACCTTTTTATCTCTAGTTCATCTAAGCTAAACTTTAGGCATGCAATAATTAATTCTCTATTAATTATTCATGCAACCTAGGTTTCTCTACCTTCTTGGTGTTCGATCTCCTTTATAAGGATTGATCTCTTTGTATTTATCATTCCCTCTCTGAATGAGAATTTTGACTTTCAGAACATTCTTGTCTCCGAGATTTACTTTTGTAGCAGGTTATTGTGCACGCAGTGGATCTTGGTGGTTGAATTCTATGAGGGTAAAAGCACAAAGTTGTGTCACGTTTTAGGACCGCTTATCAGCACAGCTAAATTTGAGTATTTCTAACTAAAAATTATTTTTTGTCAAACATATGGTCTAGCTAGATTCATTCTAGCTAAGCTAGATAAGTTGTTAAATATTTCCAATTGGAAATATCTATTAAATGCATATTTTATACCAATTACCAAAGAAATAAAATTATTTCAGAAAATTAATGTTTCAATAACCCCTACTCTTTTTAATGATATTTAAAAAAAAAATTAAAAATACCCTTTTGTAGAGCTCAGAGTCAAGATTATTGTCATATAAAGTTTATAGTATTTTGATTAGATCTAATATATTATAATTTCAAAATACAACAAGTAGGTATTTTTACATTCGAGAAGTTGTTGCTTCAAATAAGTAAAAAAATAGTAAATTCTATCAATAAAATTCAAAATTTATATTTAACACTAGAGGAGAGAGTCCTCTTCAAGAACATGTAATTTTTTTTTTTGAATAGTGTAGATTTGATAGGGAAAATTTGGTGGGAGATGAAAACTGTCGATTTTAGAAAGTTCAACTTTGTGGAGTTATAACGGAGAAAATATACATTGAAAACCAATCTTTCTTATTTTCTGCACTAGCTATACATTTTATCTATAACATATTTTGAAATCAGAGGAAAAAATAGATTATTTGCATATACTTGTTTGGTGGGAACTAGACCCCATATTTTCACCAGTTTTCAGCAATTGAAAAATGGACATCAAAAATTAAAAACTATATCAATTCTTGTTCAAAACAAATTTAAAAAATTATAGGCATAAACTTTATGCATTTTTACACATTTCATTAGTTTACATCATCCTCAAATTCTAAATACAAATGCCACTTTTATGCCGTTAAAGTTGAACATTTTGCATGCTATGGAAATTTTCCTTTATAAAAGTGTGACATAGGTTTGTAGTTTGATAGATGAATTCTAACGTGGTATCAGAGCCTTACTGCTACAGCCCATTCTTGAGTATTTGAAGTTTTTTGGACCGTCAAGGGTTTCAATCTTTTTCATCATTTTTTGTGGATTTAAAGGGAATTTATTTTTTAGAGCACTTTGAGTAAAAACTGACATCACGGTTAAGACTGGAAGGCACAAATCCCCTAATTTCCATATAAGGCACGATCGTTTTCATCAAATTTGCATTTTTACGCAAGCATTTTTTGCCTATCCTACACTGGCATGGAAATCAAGAAAAAATAAAAAATAAAAAAATAAAAAAATAAACAAATTTTATTAATTTTTTTGCATTATTTTTAATGCACTCAGTGCTGGTCAAATGCACCACTAAAGTGCCACCACAGTACTCTTTGGACTCGCCGTTGCCACGCAACCACCCACCATCCACCATTGCATCACCGGGCCTGCCACCGCCACCAGCTCGACCGGCCACTCCGCCAGCACCGCCAACCACCACCTTGGCCACTCCGCTAGCACCATCGACCGCAACCTCCGCCGAGCGGGCCCTTAAGCCATGCGAGCTCTTAGCAGTGGTTACATCCGTGACTACAGGCCCCGCCTCAACTGCCTGCGCGTGACATACGCCCAGGGGACCGGTTTTTAAAGCCCTAGGGGCTCAAACATTTTTTTGAGGAGACCTTTTTCTACCTCCCTTTGGTTTTTTGGCTCTATCTGGATTAGAAAATGAAGGCCAATTTTCAACTTACATATACTGTCAAAAATCTCTTTCTGAGATGAACATTTTTGGGATGGTTAGATTATCTCATTTTACTGTCTGACTGGCCTTTGTTCCTGTCAAAGTGGGGACTTCTTTTCAGAACTTCGCAGCCTCTACATTGAGCATACAGACTCCATTTTTGGCTCACAAATAGGCATCAGAGAGCTCTTGCCTAGCCTACTTCAGATCTGAGATCTTTTAGGGGGAAATTTGACTAGGTATTTTCCCATTTATTCTGTTCCCTTATTTCAGTGTTTCCTCTTCTATCTTCTCAGTTGTACTGGGGTTTGGTTTCTCTCTGTGGGGGTTCTTTTCTAGTTTATCTATCATTTATCACAGAAAACCATAACACTCCAACACATAAAACACAAACTCTTATGCATCTTTTGTCTAGTTCTGAAAGAAAATATAAAATAAAGTAGGCTTAAGGTCTGACATGGTAGATTCAACATTAGTTGAGCTTCTCACACCACATAATTATCATTTGTGGAAATCTCGTATGACTAGGCTTCTCCGGTCATGCGGGTTTATGCTCTTGTTTGGATCTTTTTCAGCCAATTTTGACTCGTCCTTACGAGGTTAAAACACAAAAACAAGATGGATGAGGCCATGGCTGTTATTTTCAGATAGTTTGGTTTTTCACATTGATAGTTGTGATACTCCTATTGAGATGTGGGAGAAGTTTCAGACTCTCTTTGGCATAGTCAGTGAGTTCCGGGTACTTCAGATTGAAGTAGAATTGACATCCTTAACCCATGAGACATTCTCCTCTATTCAAGATTTCTTGATGAAATTCAAATCTATGAGGTCTCTCTTACATGGTTGTGGCAAGAATAAAATAGATACAAAGTGTATTTATCTGATACTTTCCAAGCTTTGTTGTTCTTTCCAAATATTCTCTTCTACATTCCATGCCACCATGGATGGTATTTCTTTCCAAATATTCTCTTCTACATTCCATGCCACCATGGATGGTATGGATCCATAGTTTACCATGCCTACTTTTGATGTGTTTTGTGATCGCTTGAATTGTGAGCAGGCCAAGCTCTCTAAGCTTGATTCTCTCTGTAGATCTCATAACCATGCCTTGGCTGCCCACCCATCTATGGCGACTCAGAAGCCAAACCCAAAGCCCAAAAAGGATTCAGCAGGCACTGAGAGTTCCTCCAAGCCTGATTCAAAACCCCATCCTAAGTTTGGGAAATCTTTGAAGTCTGGTCAGTCTTCCTCCAAGACTTCAAAGTCCACCAATGAGCCTTGCAGTTTTTGTTGCAAGGACTTGGACATCCAGTTTCCAGGTGTTGGAAATGCTTAGAGGCTTGAGAGGAAGCTATGCTCCAGCATCATATCTCCTCACCTAAGCCATCTTCCTCTTCCATAGGGAAGGTACATACTCTGTCTGCAAAAGCTTTGTCTTCTGGCGCCATTTGGATTATTGATTCATGTGCTTCTCACCACATGTCTCACTCTCAGAAGCTAGTCACTACACTTGACCACAATGATACTTCACATATTGTCATTGGTGACTTTACACAGCTTGTAGTTACAGGGTCTAGTACTGTCTCACTCCCTAGAGGTTTTCTACAAGATGTACTTCTTTTTCCTGATATTTTGACAAACCTCCTTTCAGTTTTTTAGATTTTCCATTCTAGCTCTGGAAAGATAGTTGAGTTCTCCACACATGATGTGGTTATTCGAGACCTCCATGATCCTAATTTGATTGTGGCCACTGGTAGTGTACATCCTCAGTCTTGTGTATATAGTTTTGATGGCTTCGAGAGTTCAAATGCTTCTGTGTTCTCTCTTGTGGCACATGAAGATTCAATGAGGAGACTTTGGAATGAGCATTTTGGCCATGTCAATTACAGATACTTATAGCAGATGAGTACATAGGCACTTGTAAGTGGGCTTCCTTTGATTTCTTGTATTGATGGTGTATGTCAAGGTTGTGCTCTTGACAAACATCATAGGGATCCTTTTCCTATAGGTCATTCCACTCATGCTAAGGCTCCTTTGGATTTACTACATAGTGATGTCATGTCATTTCCAACTCCTTTTTTAGGGGCTCACTATGTGCTTACTTTTATTGATGACTTCTCCATACATACTTGGGTATATTTTCTCAAGTACAAATTTGATGTCTTTGATACCTATTGCATTCACTTTGCACAATTAGTGAACTAGTTTTGCACTAATCAACCAATTATAAGTCACTATTTTTTCCTTGTTAGACTATTTCTAAAGTTTAAATATTTATTTATGAATTAAATATACCATATAAATTACTTATCTCAATTATGATTGGTTCAATTAATTTGGTTTTAAAATCCATACTCTCTACTCGTGGGTTTTTTAAACTAAGTGTTTGTGGTGGAACAATTTTTCATTTTGGTTTTTCATAGAGGTAGATGGTTTAATATGCCCTGCTACTGCTAACTAGGATGAATTAATATGATATCAATTCTTCTCTAGTTAGTTGTTTTTTGTACCTTGGGCCAACACCCTCTAGCTGTTGCTTAATTCAAAAACTATTATATATTCTAAAATATTTATTATATTATATTTTTACTATATATATGCTATAAATAGTTATTACAATTTCTAATATATAATATA
>MU227324.1:0-10069 GCA_018584345.1 Thuja plicata | reverse complement strand
AAAATATTCCATAGACAATCTATTGATGAAGAAACACATGTAAAAATTTATCTAAAAAAAAATACTCTATTTGTCCTACATATCTATTCATGTGAAATATGAGAAATATGAGTTATAATTGAATCAAATTAATAAATCTACCAATTTTCATAGAGTCAAAATCCTTCAAAATAAATCATTATAACTTTCTATGTTTAAGTAATGATGTATTAATGGTTTAAACTGTTATATTCATGGGTTTATCAAAATATAGCATTTTAATTTATAGTATCAAATACATTTTCAAGCTGTCATATAAAGTCTAAAAGTGAAAAATGTGAATGAGCCTTTAGTGTACTTGTGAAATTGAAAGATTTTTAATGAGCCTACAACCAAATAACTCCCCTTTGGTGGTTGTAGATAAATGAATCCTATAACATATCCTTGAGCAATCACATGTGCACAAATCCTCTCGTATCCTTTCATCTGCACAAATGCTCTCGCTTCTTCTAGGAGGAGCCCTAGAATAACATTTGTTTTTTTCTCTTTTTAACCTTATTTTCTTCCCTCTATCATTTTCTTTCTTTCTTTTTTCCCTGATTTCTCCCCTCTGCTAGAAGCCTGCACCTGGTCTACACAATTTAGGACATTCGGAGGCTCTTCTATGTGGTGTTCCAAAGGCTCTTCCACATGTTCTTCAAAATTTGGACCATTATGAGACTCTTCCTCTCTCTCTTTCTGAATTGGACCAATAGGAGATGTTGAGATCAATTTCTTTCTCTGCTGCAATATGACTATCCTACTCATTCTCCTTCTTGTTAGGAGAGTCATATTGGTTCATGAATTGTTGAAATAGAAATAATAAATCCAACAATGATGAGAATCATCAACAACCACATTTTCAAACTTGTGTTCTTCATTTCCTTGCAAGCAATTTGAGGAAGAATTCTCAACAAGCAATCTAATATTCATCTCTTTCCTCCTCTTCCTTACTATAAAATCACAATAAGAACTTTTTATGTTCTAAAGTAATGATGTATTAATAGTCTGAAGTGTTATATCCACGAGTTTATAAAAATATTAAATTTAGCATGTTAAGTTATACTATGAAACAAAATTTCAAACGGTCATGTAAAGTCTAAAAGTGAAAATTGTTAATGGGTCTTTGGTGTACTTGTCAAGTTGAAAGGTTCCTAATGAGCCTACCACGGACCATGTAGCTCCCTTTTGGTGGCTATAGATGAATGAAACCTATAGCATATCCTTGAACTTCCTATAGTTATAATTGCGAGTATTATATTAAAATCACATTTTATAATAAATGTCATTTTCAATTATTTTAAAATTATATTCATAAATATAAGAATACTAATATTTGTCTAAATATTTGGTTCATTGGCAATATATTTCTAAATAAAAATATGTTAATATCCAACTAGGATAGAATGAAATAAAAAAATTGTTAAATTATACTTAGGATGGATAAATATAATTTATAGTACCATATAAAGTCTTATATAAATGTTTTTATAAGATGTTTAAAAATAATTAATATAATTAATTGGTTGAGTGATAAAGAATAAAAAAAAATTAATTTTATAAAATTGTTTATTATTTCAAACAAAAGTGATTAAGAAAATATTTTAGTTGAAAGATATATTAGCTTATTATTTTCTTATAAATCCATTTAGTTTAGTACAACTATAATTTTCTAATAGTTTATTATATCAAATAATTTTAAAAAAAAAAATATAACAATTTTTAATATTAACACTCTAATCACACTTGTCATTCATCATATAAAAGCTCATTTTAATTTTACATCAGAATAATATCTTATAAAAGCTGATTTAAAATTAAAAAGCAATGTGCGATTATATTTAAGAACTCTTCTGGTAAACAAATATTTGGACCACTTGTTTTGTATATTAAAATAAAATAAAACCGAATCGAGAAGAAAACTTTTACAAAATCATACCTCTCGTGTTTAATTAGATCATCATAAGAGAGCTGATGAGAAAGCATTCCATTAGAGTTAATCTCCAATAAAAATGTGGATCAATGCCGTACACAATAACTTATTTATACCACCATAAACCAGCTTTTAGAAAGACACGTAGAATGCTAGCGTGGACAAATCTCGTACAGCCTGCCTCGGATACAGCACGTCTTAGAAAGATACAAGTTCAATTTAAATTACTATATTTCTCTGAAAATGCAAATCGGTAGCCATTTGCAATAATTAAGGAATGTGAAGATAGTATAAATATCATTTCAGCACAGGTGGAGGAAATGTCTATGGGCAATAAATTTTAGACTAGCTTCCCAGCCATAACACGCCAGACCTTTCGTGTATGTTGAATGGTTTTTTTTTTCTATAGTATTTTTGGAAAGGTCTCTAGAAAATGATGCGATAAAAAAATGATTTATAATCATTTTATTTTTTAAATTTTGAGGTACTGCCATGGGATGATGTTAAATGAAGGATTGGGTAAATTAGAAAGAAGTAATATTACAATTGTGATATTGTTATAGGATTAACTGTATAGTTTTTTTATTCAAACTCATTTGACCTATGTTTCATGAATAGTAGTTCACAAGAACCTATATTTTATTATAAGGACAATGTTGACATTGTTTCTTTCTAGGAAAGAGACTAAAATTATGGTTGATAGAAGAGAAATCGACAAAGCTCCTAGATTTCACTTTAGTTGACATAATTCAGAGTAAGATATGAATTAAAATAAATATTGAGAAAATTAAATGAATATAATAATCTTATTTTCTTAATATTATTGTTAAGGCCTTGAAATATCACCCAACTCAGGTATTACGGCATACTAATATCTCATGGTAACAATGGAAACCTTCCTGAGTTGTGGGTAGACTCTGATTGAGAAGGAATCTCCGGATTGTAGGCCAGTTCCTATTGGACTTGGAATATCACCTATGACAGATTCTCTAATTTATGAAAAGGGAAAATTAATAACTTAAAAAGTGAATAAATAAACTGGAAGGTGATACACTAAAATGAATTCAGACTAATTAGAACTTCAAACAAGCATCCGCAAGACACACACTACTGAGATTTGAAATAGACATTCACTATTCAAAGTATAGGTTGACTTAAAGATCTCACTATTAGGGTTTTCACCAAAAACAATAATGATCTGCCAGCAGACATATAGATTCTGCAAAAGGTTATATTTTGATAACTTAGAAAAGGAATTGGATTAATTCACTTATCTATTCTATAAAACACATCACACTTAAATGCAAAAATGGAGAAGAGGATTGATATCAAAACTCAGAAAATATGTGAATAGTTGGAGCACTTGCTTTATTTTCGTCAAAATCTGCAATGGTTACATGCCAAGATATAAAAAATATGCTAAGGAATAAGGTACATTCACTTGAACACACTAATGCATCAAAAATGAACCTTTAGTTACAAAATGTATGCAAAAGGCACAAAGGAACTGATATGTTCACAAAACCACCTTCTCCATGAATTCTGGAACCCCTAATACTGACTACAAAGTTCAGATATATACCCTCTCAAAGCCAATTTCAAAAATCAAATTCCCTCCAAAATTCCTCTAAAACTCCTCCAAATCAGATAAAAAAATCCTAATTATTAGGCATAATTCATGCCTTAACCTATGCCCCTAATGTTGGTTTAAACAATACATATCTCTTTTAAACATAAAACCAAGATATATCAAAAGCCTATAATCAACAATCCCTAATCCCATACAACATATAATCAAAACCCTAAACCCATACCTAATGTCGACAACATAATCTAAGGTAAACATGACCGATACCTAGAAATTAACAACTCTTCTCAAAATATCCACATCTCCATCATGGCATATGCTAGGTGGCTATTGTGGCAGTTGGAAATTCAAGGATTTGGCTGTTGTGTACTGCAATGTTTAAAGCATTCACTCCTCCTCTATCGCCGGACTCCAAAGTTTATCAAAACTTGGATTTTCTTGGTTATTGCATTGTATTTCATTTTGGGGAAAACATGAAGGTTTGAAACTCTAACCCATGGCACCTCTCATGCTACAATTGTGGCGTTGAATCTAGTTTTCATTGCTTCTCTATGCTCGAGCTGTTAATTTGGAAGTCGAAACTATGATGTGGGAGTTGTGTTGTAGTTTTGAAGTTGCACTTTGTCTTCTCTCAGTATATATTTCAAGCATGAAGCTCAGGTTCTACAACTGGAAGTTGTTATGTCACAAAGAGCTCAGGCTCTCAATGTCTGGAGTCATTTCCACTTAATCTAGGGATCAGATTGCATTTACATTAGAGAGTGTGCTTGAATTTAGGGCTCTCAAACTAGAGTTTGTTACTGTGAACAAAGAGCTAAGGGTGCATTAACATTGTGGGCTTTTGTTGATCTGGGTATTGGCCATTATGGATGGCGATGCACATGCTTCTCTGATTATAGAGCTCGAGATCCACATCATCACATCTCGGTCATTGACTTGCAGATAAGTTACCTTTTGTCTTTGGCTTTGATTTTCTACCTTTAGGAACTCATTGTTGATGTTGATGTTTGAACTTGCTATTGCATTTCATGGTTTGAAAAGTCTTGAGTTATGGGCTTTTACTTTGATTATTTCTCCATGATTTCTACAATGATTTGGGTTTTTTTCTTTGTTGTTATAATGCCATGTTGATCATGAAATACAAATCTCTTTAGTTTGATCTCTTTGTTTAATCACTAGACTTAATGGAATAGAAAACGGTATCACCAATCTATGAATTAGTGAACTCGGGTTTCTCTACAGTCTCCTTTACTAGATTCTTACATTGTTGTTAAATTGGGATTTTGTCTTCTCTTTGGTTGTTGTCAGTAGTGAGCACCATGCTTTCACATTACCATTCCTCCACTATCAAGATCGACAGTAACCGCCATGTTTGGTTTTAATAGATCTTCTCTCTGTCGGGGCCATGACTTGAATTGTGCTACGACACTATTAAGATGTATCTATAATTTTCCACCCTTTCTAATCCACCTTGCTTTGACAATGCTAAGTATATAATACTATTTTGAAGGTTCATTTTGACTCCAGTAAGAATGGTTGTTCATGGGGTTCGACCACAGGCTCGTGACACCCATGAACATTACTCTATCAAGCCCGACCTCAAAACATGCATCTTTTTATTCTTGAACAATAATGTTGTTTATACTGTATATGCATATTTGATGACACTGTTATTTCTCACTACCTTGTATATGCATTATTGATACTCTGCTTTTAGAAAAGTATTGCTATCCATTTTTTTATGTGCATAAGTCTGACAAATAAATGATATTTCTAATTAGAATATCACTATTCTGTTCATGTATACCAGTAGTCACCTCTTTAAACAACATTGTAAATTCATCTTTCTGGTGCATATACATATTACTATCATTTGACAACACATAATAACATCACTGATGTCTTGGTGCTAGCCTATAACAACATTACTAATGTTTTGTCTTTTAGGAACACACTGTTTACTCATCTATTGTGTTCATGCATATTACCTTGCAAAATATATATCACTATTATTTATTTTCTCTTATTCAAATACACTAGTATTCATAACAACATTTGATGCAGCTTTGTATTTGATGTCAACAGTGTTTGAATGCACCTTGCCACTTATCTTTGATGAGACCAAGATGATCCCACCCTACATATGCATGTCACTTTGCCAAAAAAAAATAGAAAGAAGCATACAATGATATGCAAGTTTTATATCTTTAAACAACAATGTCATTTAATTTTCTTAAATATGCACTATTATGAACTGCATCTGCATATGCACATCACTTACATTTGGTATCATTGTAGTTCATCTTCTCATCAACATTGTTCAATTCTGCATATCAGTATGTAAATTCTTTCTCTTTTGCACATGCATAACTTGTCTTGCACATAGTTTTGATTCTTCTGATTGCTTGCACATGTTGAACACTCACACATTTTTATGAGGTTCGAGTATGGGCTTGTGACACTCACAAAAAATATTACATAGATTTTATCTGTTTTCAGCAAGCTTAAACATCACATTGTCATAGCTATGCCTTTGCTGCAGGAGCACCTAGGTAAGGCTAGATTGTAACCTAGGATCCTAGTTTGATTTTCTCTTGTAGTGGTCTCAGCTAAGCCACTATTGTAATAATAGGACTAGATAGGTCCTAGGGTGTGTTGATTTGGTTAGAACACGTTACTAGGTAATTTGATGTTAAAAAGGGACAATTTGTCCAAATTAGGTAAATGTTCCAAAGATGATGGAACCTTGGATTTTATGCTTGTTAGAGTCCTGGAGAGATAATTTTAAGTCTAATAACCATGATAGTGTATTTGGATAATTTATGTGGTGTTTTGACAAAGTTAGAATGCAACAATAAAAAAGTTGCAAAAGTTGTCAATGTTGTCATTGATAACATTGACAACATTTCTTGCATTAATGCATCTTTGAGCATTTGGTTGTATAACTATCGGAAAAAGTTGGATTGGTGTCATGGTAAACTATATAAGGCCTCCCCCAACCTATGTGTGGTGTTGGATGAAGTTTTGAATTGCTTTTGTAAATAGTTTTGTTTTCTGCATTGTCGCTGGTCTGAACCAGTCAGTTTGTGTAAATGGAGTCATAGCTCATCATTCCACCGTGGCATTTGTACAATATCTTGGAATGGGTGAGGTAACTCCTTTTTCTATATGGGTGGAGAAGTATGGGACCTATAAATAATATTTTCTAATTTTACAGTGATGCCCTAGGCGAGCCAGAGATGCATGGCTAGGGATTAAAGTGAATTCCAGAGGAAAAAGGACTGATTGAAAGAATTGATTACTTCAATAAAATCATGTGGAAAGGAGGAAATGTGTATGGAGAAGCCAACAATCTAATGGGAAGCTCTAGTCATGTGTTCTTCATGATGAAAATAAAAACCCTGATTGACATGCTCTGTGAATGGTGAAACCGTTAAAAATAGGCTTGCAAATAGGAACCCTCTGTACCGACAGTTTGGCAAGGCAAGACCTAGAAAATCCTTTAGATCTTTGAAAATGGTGTCAGGATCTAGAGTTATTTTTTCATCTTGTTAAGAATAATTTCAAGTTATTTGCATAAAGGTACCTTATTAGGCCTAATTGCTTGTAGTCCTATTTTGGTGAGTTTGGAGTAATTTATTGAACTCGTTTAGGGTTTCATTGGAAACTAAGTTGATATGTATTGTGTGGGATAAAATTGCCTTGTTTTGGCCCTTGCTCTCCAATGGTGGATAGTGATAGGATTATTGGATCACTTAGTATGAAGAACCAAGAAGATGACCATGAAGCTTAAGATTGTTTGAGTCGATTTCCTAGTTGGTTTTGACAAGTTGAAAAGAAGAAAGATTTTATGTAGAGAATCCTTGGACGATTAGGGTTAGCTAAGAACCCTAATAGGCTAGAGAAGTGGCCTATAGGATACCCTAGGAGAAGATAGAGTTGGGAGAAAGATTTTTCAGGACATCAGATTTGTATGAGAGCAATTTAAAGATTTGGGATTTGGTGTATGTCTCTAAATAGTGGTGAATCAGTATGGGAGATGAGTATGGTGACTAATGCAAAGCTATCTAAGGAGATGGGTCAGGAAAAGTAGAAGAAAAAATTCCTTGAAGAGGCCCTAGATGAAATGAGGATAAAGCTACAAGAATTAGTTGATGCCAAAGACAAAGGCAAAGGAGTTGAAAGAAGCACTTGATAAAGGTAAAAAATTCCTGAGGATGATATCATCCCTGAACCATACCCTGTTTTGAATAAAGAACCATTCTTGAAAGCCATAAAATCCCTACGAGGAAAGGCATTGGAAGGAGTACCACTATTTATTGGAAAGATGGATATAGAAGCAGTAATGGGGTGGATTGAGGGGATGGAGAGCCATTTCGAATGTGAAGGTGTCACAGAGGCACAAAAACTCAAAGTTGCAAAGTCAAGGCTCAGAGTATCAGCATTGACATGGTGGTAGTATCTACAAGATGAGAGGGTTGGGATGGGTAAACAACCTATTGCTAACTGGAAAGCCATGGTGACCAAGGTAAAGGAGAACTATGTGCCAGAGGACTATGAAATTAAACTTCATAGAAAGAGACAATGTTTGAAATAAAATGACTTGGATGTGGCCTCTTATATAGAGGAATTTCAAAATTTATGTCTTATTTCCAAGATTTAAGAAGAGGAACCTATCAAGGTAGCCAAATACTTGGGTGGTCTAAAGTGGAACATCCAAGAGGAGATAATTTTGTGGACTCCAACCAATTTTCAAAAGTGCCACAATTTATCTCTAAGGTGGAAGAGAGGAACAAGAAGAAGGGAGACTCCAATCTGAGAGGTAGAGGTAGAGGTCGAGATCAAGGGGGTCAAAGAAGTGGTTATCAAGGAAGAGGTAATGAACAAAGGAACCAAGGAGAGTCCAAATTTATAGAGCATGGTAAGGAAACTACTCCAAGAGGGGGTTATACTAGAGGAAGAGGTACTCAAGAAGGCTTCTGTAGTGTGGTTTAGGAAGAAGAAACTCATACTTTGCAAGTATGAAATGTTACAATTGTGGCCAATTGGGTCACCTTGCCTATAGGTGCCCGAATAATCCCACTTCTTCCAACAATAGAGAGAGGATTGCATATGCTCAAGGGGACACAACAAGTGTCAAAAAACCAAAGGTTAATCACATTGAGTCAAAGATGGGAGAGAACGTGATGTTCAAAAGGGTTCTGATTAGACAACCAATGAAGGATGATCCCAAGCATATGAGGGCACTGTTTAGGATCAGATGTCAGGTCCCTGATAAATTTTTCAAAGTGATAGTGCATTCAGGCTCCATAAACAACATTATATCAGAGGAAGTTATCAATAAACTCAAGTTGACAAAGATACCTCATGTCAATCCTTATAAGGTGACATGGTTGAACAAGCGCCAGAGTGTGTTGGTGAATGAGAAAACTTGGGTGGAGTTTTCTATTGCAGGGTACTGTTATACACTGAATTTGCGCCTCTGATCTCAAGCTCTCTTGGTCTTGATAATCCAGTATAACATGGGAATCATCTCAAGGTTGTGGGACCTTATGCAGGAATAGATCGCGATTGCGTGATGACTGCGATTGGCAGCTCGTCGCGCACTCGCGCAACTTAATGACTTAAACATAATTCCACTGCGACTATGCGATGAGACAAGAGTAAAACTTTTTTGAAAAGGCTTAGCCATTTTTGGGCGGGAAAACACAGAGGATGGCCAAATCTCATAGGAAATGGAAAATTTGGGCAACATTTTGGCGACTTATGTGGGATGTCAGCCTGCTAGAGATTTGATCAGTGGTCTTGACATATCTATTGGGCATGGAGTCATTCTCAGAACACAAAACTTCGACAGCAACAAAACTGTGCGCGTGCACTTCTTGAAAAGCAGGGGAAACTACACTAGAAAGCTGGAAAAAAGGAAACCTAACCTAAAACTAAACTAACCAGTGCAGAAGCTGGTCAAAAGAAACCATTCACTGGTTGTGAAAAATATCTTCCTTCCCTCCTCAGCAGCGGATGAGATGCATGCATATAGGCAATTGAAAAAATATGCAATACAACTTGAAGGATCTGAAACCCTTGAAGCATATCCTGAAAATGAAAGACCAGACCACATACCTTCTCGATTTGCTCAATATCAATGCAGATTTGAGGTGAATAATCATGCTGGATCTGTTGCTCTATAATTGGAATCTCAGGAATAGGCCCTTTTCTAGAAAGATGCCTGATTGGGCACCCTCTAGAGATGATAAACTTTGGCTTTATGTTGTCGGATTCTTCAGTTTCCTCTAGTTCTTTATGGCTTCCTTGCATCATTAGCAGCCATGTGAGCTCTTCCTTCATGGTCAAGACATTATCATCCTCTGTCAAATCAGCTAGGAACTTTTCAAAATTACTGATCTCCTGGGAATCTAGAGCACTTGGTTCCAACTTGTAGTCCTGCACATAATCATTAGGAAGAAAATCCTCCACAATAGAGCACACTTGAATAGGCACAAATTCTGTCCTCTCCAGCCTCTCACAGC
>MU227323.1:152076-171125 GCA_018584345.1 Thuja plicata | reverse complement strand
TAAACTATAAAATTATGAAGTGTTTACATTCTATTGTTTTTGAGCGTCACGAGCCCGTGCTCGAACCTCATTAACAGCAAATAGAGATTTTCATCTTGTTGTGCTTATCATATTAAGTGCAGATTCATCATCAATGGAAATTGTATACAGTAGACAAAGCTACAGGAGCAAGCTGAACAGAAGATGTAAAATATGTATAAACTAGAACAGAAATGTTTTCATGCAGCCATTCTAAAAAGAGCAATTATTTTTTCATATTCATAATTCTCAGTCAAATTTTGGGGCTTCATTTCTATGTTATCATAGTATATGTTGAGGAGGATACATAATTTGATAAAGTTGCAGTTGACAGTAATACAAAAATGGGAAATATGCTGCCAGTATGTAATCAGAATGTTCACAAGCTTCATGTACAGTGAAGAGGATGTCATTTATCTGCCAGTTATGGGCTTGAGCTTAAGAAATAAGCCAATTTTTTAGAAATATCAATTTTCAGTGCTTATTGTCAATGAATTCTTTTTATTTTCTAAAACTATGCTTAATATTTTGGCATTTGAAGCTGAGAAAAAATAGTTATGACAACTTCATATGATGCCCAAAAGTTATATACTGGATTTCCAGTTGTCAACAGTCACAACAGCATAAAAGATGTATTTACAGCTGTAACGCAAATGTTTCAAACAGTCTCGGGTTTATAAGGTTTGAATCCATATATGGTTTGCAAAATGAATTAATAATAGTGCAGCCCGAGTGTGATATGTTCACAACTTGCTAACAAATGACAGACAAAGAGAAGCAATGAGCAACATATTCAAACGAAAAAAAAACTGATAATATACAGAGTGTGAATGGTAAACTTATCTGAAGGTGGATTCTAAGTCTATGTGCAGTCATAAGCCAACAGACCAAGAAAAGAGCGCTAGTGGAAGATGCAGAAAAATTGCCATGATTCATGGATTCAAATTCCAATCTTAAATCCAACATCAAGAGATGGAGCCCGAGTTATACTAGAAGACAGGGGACTCTAAGTGCCAAACATATGCAAAGTTACATACAGCCCACGCTTCTTAAGGAGAAGCTTCCAGTTCAAGTGCAGCCGCGATGCTCAAAGAGCCCGAGCTCTTTTGATAATAGCAAGTGACTTCAAAAAGGGTAATAGTCGACTCCAGTACCAGATGCCACCCTTCAGCCCATGAACAGATAGTAATCATGCATTTTAACTCCCAGTTAAAGAAGCCCGCACATCCTCAGTATAGCCCAAGTTTATAACTATGCAAGTGACTCCAGATTGTAATTGGAGCCCGCAAATAAGACTCCAAGTCAAGACTCAAGCCATGATGAGTCGATTCTGGCAAAGACCCCAAGCTCTTTGTTTGCAAAATGGTGAAAATCCATGCTCAAGATCAAACACAGAGAGAACAAGAAGATAGCAGCATGGCGGCACCAAGCATTAGACAGCATTAAACCCTAAATTCTTTTAAAAAAAAAACTGCAGAGTAAAAGATGAAATAACAATACTTTTGATAAATTGAATGGAATTTTGAGGTCCATCAAAGTACAAAGGTTAAAGTTCAGATTAACTATAGTCCCCTTAAGCACTGAGATATTTTCATTGTATGAGCGACTTTGAAGTGGAGTTAGGGTTATATGCTTTGGTGTCGACTTGTGGAGTTAGGGTGATTTCATTTTGGTGTCGGCTTGTTGAGTTAGGGTGATGTGTTATATGGTGTAGGTTTTTTAATGACCTGGAGTTTACATACAAGGGTGGATGGGATTTTAGGCATTTGGGGTTAGATTTTGATAGGTTTTGTAGACTTTTTGTAATAAGTTGGTGACATAATGTAAAAAGGGTGAAAAAATTTTAAAATACCAACTTTAGGAGTCTCATTTTCGAAATTGGCCTTTAGGGCTTCATTTTGGGCATCAATTATGCCATAAAGCTAGGGATTAAGCTGAAATTCTGGGAGGCTAATTTGTAGGCATGGATTAGGCCTTTATTTTTGGGGTGATCTTTCTGTTTAGGAGACCTTTTCGGAGGGAAATGTCATTTTCAAGATTAGCCATGTGGGCTATTTAGTGGACCTTCATTTTCATGGTAAGGTGAGATTTGATGGAAAATGAGGTTTTAGTGAACTACTTTGTTCCTATACCACTTTTTCATGCATTTTGTATCCATCTGGTTCAGAATTTAGAAAAGAGGTGCTTTCAGTGAACTCTTTGATCTTGTAGACCTTTTTTATGCATTTTGTATCCATTGAGGTTGCAGATTTTGGAAAAGAAGGAAAAGTGAGCTTATTGTTCCTTAGTGTCTTGGATTCATGTTTGTAATCACATTTTGTCAGATTTTGGTGAAGAATAAAGCAGATGTTTCATTGGCTCATACATGTGGAGTTTTGATTCTATGATCCCGTTTCATCTTTCTTTCCAAGTGTTATTTTCATTGTTATCCAAGAGAAGTGAATGCATTTCTATTCCTTACTAGGGTAATCAATTATTTAAAACCTTGTATGAAAATGTATGTTTGCTGACTGTTTGAGCTATTTGTGGTTTAACCTAGTAGTGAAATCTTTCAGCCTATATGTTGAACAGAGATTTGAAGTATTAAGCCTTTGATGTATGAGGTGGAGTTACTGTTTTATCTTTCCATCAAAAGTCTGAGTACATTCTTGGTGTATCACCCCTTTTTCCCTTTCATTTTTATTCCTTTTTCCCTTTTCCCCATCAAGTCTCAAATCAGGAGGTGATATCCCGAATCAAAAAGGAACCGGCCTAGAATTCAGAGACTCTTCCTCGTCCATAGTTCACCCACAGCTAGAGGAAGTTTCCATTGTGAGGATGGAATTGTCGTGTAGCCCTAATGCCTGAGTTAGGGTGACAATTCTAAGCCTGAACAATAAGTAATTGATTTAAAGCTAATTTGTCCAGTTGGCAAGAAGATCTCTTTGAGATAAATCAGGTGTTTTCTTTAAATCTATTGGTGAGGATAAAAAGAGAAGAGGAAAGATGCTAAAGAAAATCTAAAGGAGAAGAAAGTCTTCTTTTAGTCATGATCAACAAGCTGAGGAAAGAGCTAGATTCTGTAGACACCGATGAACAATGAGACAAGCATCACAGAGAAGAAGAATGTCGAGAAAAGGTATAAGTGATTATATTAATCAGAGAGGTAATGGACTTACAATAGATCTAAAAATATGCAATTGAGTTGTATGTATGAACAGATCATTAGTGTTTTAGTTTAACCATTGAAGCATAAAGCCTCTTAATCGAGCAGGACTTAAAAGGCTTTTAAAATTGAGATACATCCCAAGGAGTATCAAAAATTTTGATCACAAAAGTAGCATTGGATATGCCTTATACCTATTGATAGGCCAAGAGAGTTTGATCAAGGATGGTAGCACTAGATGCCAGATACTAGTTGAAAAACTATTTCTAAATCCTCTAACAAGGTCACACCTAACAGTGTGTTTGTAATCTTTAACAAGGTTGGCTCCTAACAGAGCTCACTTCAGAAGAGTGAAAATTTGGGGTACCGGTCCCAGTGGATTTTCCCTTTACAAGGTTTCCACGTTAAAATCCTTGTGTTATGTGTTTATGATTTATTAATTTACTATTTTACATTTCACATATGCATTTCTGGATTGATCAGTATACTCTACATATTTACTATGTTTCATTAAATAGTTATCTTCTTATCGGTAATCATACAGAAGAGAGATTAACAAAGCAATCTGACAAGTAGAAAATTGATTAAATTATTTCAAGGCATACATCTTGTGGGATAGAAGATAACTTGAGACATAATTAGTGGTTATTAGTTTTAAGGGTTGATTTAAGAATTAGTTTTTGAGGCCACTGATTCACCCCCCCCCCCCCTNTTCCCCCCCCCCCCCCCTCTCTCAATTATTACTAACAATACTCATCTTTCTGAATCTTTTCATAATGTTATGTTAAAGTTAATTAATGCTATTGTGTTAACACTTTCTCCTATCAAACCCATTGATCCATCTAAACCTAAATCCAAATACTTTGATCCAAAAACTTTCTATCAATATCATCATCAACATAGTCATGGTACTGATAGGTTTTACCAATTGAAATTTTTTATTCAAGACCTTATTGATTCCAATGTTATATCTGTGGAAGGTGGCAATACCAATGGAAATAAATTTGTTGCACCTCCTAACTAAATATTTCAAATCTATACCAACCCTTTTCCATCCCATTCAACTAATACCATTGACCTTACCCAACCTTCTTCTCCTTGCATTGATTACAATGACAAAATTGATGAAGCTAACCATGTGGTCAATAAATTTATCAAGTTAAGCCTAAACCTAAACCTCCATCTAAGATTTACATTACCTTTCCCTAATGAGGCAATTAAAGCACCTGATGGTTCTCTCTATATTCTTGCAAAGGTTGATGTCATTGCTTCCCATGGTATCCTCATCTATCCCACTTGCATGGTAAATGTGATAATTGAAGAACATCTTTACAACATGATTTCTATGATAAATTTGATGTTATGATCCAAAATTTAAATGGTTTCCTTTATCCTTCCTATGATTCCATTTCATTTCCTATTGAAGTTGGTGGTAAAAATATACATGCTATTTTTACTGTCATCCCAACTTCTGATCAATTTCAAGTCAAACTTGATCTTCCTTGGCTTACCTCCATGAAATTCGTGAATTCTCCTATTCATAAATGTGTTAAATTTCCTCATAATGAAGAAGTCATGATTGTTAACCAAAGTATTTATTAGCCTTCAGTTCCTCAAGACTTAGTTTTCCTTTATTTCTTTTGGCCTTCTATGCCTCAACCAACTCCAACCCATCCTGACCATCTCTTTCAATAATACCAAGCCTACAAGGTCCACAAGATTCGTGAATGTAGTAAACCTAAGAATGTTCCCTCTTTTTTCCTTGGATGTGGAATTCTTCCTACGCCACCTATACCTCCTCTTCCTATTTTTGATACACATACTTCTAAACCTATCTCACATCCTAGTGTGGTTCCTTCAACTCTTCCTCTTAAAGATTAAAAGTATCTAATGTTGATTGATCCTATCCCAAACCAAATTTATAGAAAAACCAAACGCAACCTTCATGCTTGTGACCATCATTTCAAGCATCATGTTAGATCCTGTCAACATGCTTCTCTAAACAATGCTTCACCTTATACACCCCCTCATGATTCATTTCCTTTGACCAACCCATGCTTGAGCCAATGGAGGAAGTGAATTTAAACAAGATTAAAATGAACAAACATGACAATGCTATTTGTATCTTAGATTCTATTACAATTAATTTGGATGAAGAAGATAGTCTTGATGATGATGTTCTTGATGCTAACAATGATATTTATTCTAGTGATCTTGATGACTATGAGACTAATAATATTGATGATGCTTTACTAGCTATTCTTGCCCAACAATTATCTATTAACATTGAATTATCTCCACAACATGGTCCTTGTTTGGAATTGGCTATAGTTCCATATTATGTGATTTATGTTTCTCCTCTTGTGAGTTTCCCACCTTCCCTAAATACTATAGACCAAGATGGGGGGCAAGAAATATTCTTGACTATCTCCTCTTGTGAGGTGCACTTTTTTGTGTTTTCCTATTTGTTGCGATGTTCTTCCCCCATGATGTGCTACATGTTATTTGTTTAGATTTCTTTAAAAAACCCTTATTGCTTTGTTGGTGCAAGATAATAATGGAATAACAATGTCATAAACATTATTCTATTTGTATCTCTCTTCTTTTTTAATTTTTTACATGTTATGATGTGTTTGTACCTTTGTGTTGTTTTCATGGGATGATACAAAGTGGTAACTACCTATTATGTTTGGTCTCTGTGCTACCAACCTAAAAGGACTCTTCTTTGTAACTCATACATTCTTTTATTCTATTGTTCTTGTAGTTCTACTACCTTTAGGGTATGATGATAGTTCATTTTGATATATTTCTAATATACATGAGTTATCATATGATGTATTGACCCTAGATTTGGTAGATCCCTTCTGTGCTCTCTTTTGTCATGTGCTCATTTATCTTGGTTTGTCCTTTCTTGGGGTCATTTCATAGTGGAAACATTTCTAATGGATGCATCTACACTGTTAAATCCATTTCTCTCATTAAGGCATTGAAAATATCTTTAACATGGGGGCATACACTCCATTATGTGTTTCACATTTTGCACACACACAACAATTCAATGCTACTTTGCACTTGGTCCTATGACTTGCTTCCTTTTGGATCCCTTAATGGATACACTTTCCTTAAGGACAAATCCTTCTTTTATTTTTGATACCTAAGGAAGCTTACCTTCCCTTAGGACAGATCATTCTTTTGGATCCCTTATTGGATACACTTTCCTTAAGGATGGATCCTCCCTCTCTTTTTTATGCCTAAGGAAGCTTACATTTCCCTTAGGACAGATTGTTCTTTGTTGAATCCCTTATTAGATACAATTTCTTTAATTAAATATCCTTGATGGATTGAATTAACATCACACAAATGCTAGAACTTTCAATTCCATCTATTTTGGTGCTTTCTTTGTGTGGTTCACAGTGAGACAAACAATCATAATAGGCTAGGTAACCTCTCTCTCTCTCTCTCTCTCTCTCTCACACACACACACACACACAATGTTTTTCTTGTCTTGGTTTTGGATTTGATGATGAATTAGGCCACTTGGGGGATTGATGTTTCTTTGTCTCCTTGACCTTGATGAGATCATCCTATGCATTCAATCTACTTTACCATGAGCATGAGTTTGTCTCATACTCCCACAAAAGTGGGAGCTAAATGTATCATCCTAAAATGTTAAGACCCATATTTGTAGGCTCTAGGACATTTTAGGCCCCATTTAGGTGATTTCTAGGTTTGAATATCCTATATTCTTGATCCCCTCATTTATTTTCTTCCCCCGAAACCTATCATACTTCCCTAGGGCTAGGCTATCTTCAAAACATTTCCCAGACAAGGCTGCCATTTGCGGACTTGTCCTGGAAAAGGATTCCATTTGTGGCATTATCTTGGACAAGGCTTCTATTTGTGGCCTTTTCTTAAAGCTTTTTTATTTGATGAGCTCTGGGACCAATGTGGGAGTGTTTCTTCCAAATCTTTATTTGTGGTCAGCCCGAGAATATTGAATCCCTAAATAAGTATAAAAGGACATCAAGGCCTTTGATTTTTTCATCCATTCTATATGAAAGAAATCCATAATATAAATCATCAAGATATATTTAAAGTGCAAGAAATTGAAGATTTCAATCAATTCAAGTTGAGGATTTGGATTCAAAATTTGAAGACAAGCACCCAATTGAAGATCTCCATGTCTCCATTTATTCAAGATCAATCCAAGAAAAGGCAATATTATTCAATTGACACCAATTTCTCTCTCATGATGGCCAAGTAAATAAATTATAAAGATAGAAAAAATATCCACAAGCATACATCCATTCAATATCTAGGATTTTCAAGTGTAGATATATTGCATTTGTGAAGACATCCTTGATTCTACTTCTCAAGAAACATACAAGAGTATATGTGGGTTTATTAAATACTAAAATCTATCCATGAAGGTTTTTCATGCAAGGTTATGATGAAATTAATTTTCCATTAGTATGCAAACAACACTTTTAGTAAGCATACACCAAAAGATAGGACTGAGCAAACCAAAGATCAGATATTAAGAGATCACTAAAGATGACTAAGTGCAAAGAGAACTGACAACACAACTTAGTGTGTAAACCAAAATCACAAAGCATAAAGATAAAGTGGAACTTGAAAAAGGAAACTGACATGCAAGATATAGTGTGGATTGAAAAGATAGTTAAAGTGCAACTGATAGAACCAAACTAAAGGACGGTCAAGCATGACCGACAGACAGAACCGAAAGTTAGTTGCAGCCCGCAAAAATTGGATCTCACTTCCACATCAGATAAAGAAAGTGTATTCTATTTATAGGATATCTAATTGTTTTAAATCCATCTCTTTAGGTACATGATATATGAATGTAATTTCTTTAATCATTCTAACTAATTTAAAACACATAGACTAGGAGATCTAGGTACAAGTTGTAAACCTGATCTTAGAGTTAACATTGTTTTTTATCAAAACTTGATTAAGTCAATCTATCTATAAATAGATGTTGTAATCATTCTTTAATATGGATGAATAGATGATTTGAAGAGAGAGGAGAACATGAATGAATCAAATGAGCACATCTATGGATCAAATTGAGAGTTTCAAGAATGGGGACAACAAAAGGTGAAATTGGTTAGCAAGAACCAAGAACAAAGGATACCGAGAATCAGAGGTATTATTCAATCACAATTAGGTGATAATATTTTTATGTAAACTAAATTGGATCTGTATTAGCAATAGGAGATTGCATTTACCAAGTCAATTTGAAATTTTTTATCATTCTAACAAGTGGAGCAAAGTGTAAAAATCCTTTCAAGGAAGGTGGATTTAACAGTCCAACAACAAATCTCTTAATCGAGTGCACACTCAATAGTGTTGCTAAAGCTCTTAATAGAGTAGACTTTAATAGGTCTCCATGAATACTCCTAATAGGGTAGATCATCAGAAGTGATCAAAATTGTAATCCTTAACTGGCCCCTTCCAATTTGCAGATAGTGAAGATTTTGTGGGTGCCATCCGCACTGCAATTTTTACTTCCTCATAGGAGATTTCTGTGATATCATATCTTGTGTTATGTGTCAATTTACTTTCATGAATGTTTATAAGAATGTTCACATGTATTTCAATGTTATGATTTGATATAATTCACATCAAGATAGTATAAATCAGATTGAATGGATATACAATTGATTACAAAGGTTAATTGATAAAAGGGATACAAAAGGATACAAAAGTTTTAGAGGTACTGATTCACCCCTCCCCTCTCAGTACATACTTCCCATTAATCCCAACAATTGTTATCAGAGCTAAGTCTCTTCTTGGAAAGCTTAAAGGCTTAAGAGAAAAGATCATACGATGGAGAAGTACAGACTTGACAAAAATATTGAGAATAAAAAGCTTGAAATTCAGATGTTCTTTGAACAGTATAAAGAAGCTAGAATCAACATGAGACAACTGCTAGATGAAAGAAAGAATATGGCATCTCGATGTAATGAGACAGATTATCATGAGGAAGAGATACCCAATTTCTTTGATTCTTCAAGATCAACTACAAGTAAAGCACCAGATACATCAGAAGAAAGCATCACAAATCTAACTGAAATCAATCTACATCTAGTTGGACAAGTTAAATCTCTGCAAATCAGTCAAGAGACACAGATGGTAGGATGATTGATGTCATGAACAATGCTAGAAAAGATGAACAAGAAAGAAAACTAGCTATTGATGATAGAAGAATGATCACCAAAAAGCTACAAGAAAAAGAGTCTGAAATACAAAGAATTATAGAGCATCACCATGAGATTACAAATCAGATTATTTTTATGAGTCAAGAGGCAAATAGATTAAATGTTGAACTCACTAAAAGAATAGAAGCTATCGGTGAACTGAGGGATGAGAATGAAAAGTTAAAACATGAAATAAGAATTCAGAAACAACATAATGAAATTATCAAGAAAGCTGAAGAAAGCAATAAAGAATGGATGATTTTCTTCAAAGAAAACAAAGAGTCAACAATAAGACCGGTCTAGGTTTTACCGAGAATGGAGAATCATCAAATCAAACTGATCCAAAGAATGTCTACACAAATTCAAGCCCAAGAAATCTTACATGCAATCACTGTGGAAAGCAAGACCATACATCAAATGTATCCAGAGGCAAAATGAAAGGTATTCCTAAATCTACATCTTCATTCATAGGATTCTATTATAAATGTAACAAGAAAGGGCATAAAGTATATGAATGTAAGTATGAGATGAAACAAAAAAAGAAGGAAACCTACATGGAAAAATAGTGTCCTACATGAAAAATGAATGGGCACACAACTCTTGAATGCTGGAAAAAGAAAAGGCAAGCATGGAAGCCTAAAGGTCAAGAAACTCCCTATCAACCCAAGAGAGTCAGTAATCATTATGTATGGGACTAAAATACTTGGAAAAACTATACAACATGTGGAAGATATGGTCACATTGCTGCAAACTATATGAGACAATGGACTAGAAAGTATAGAGGATGGACTAACCCCGGAATGGCATGCTTACATTGTCATAAAGTTGGTCATCTCAAGAGAGATTGCAGAGATTGAATGACAGAGACAAGCACATATCCCAATGGAACCACTATTGAAGATATCTGGAGGGAAAGAGACAAAATGTGGAAAAAGGCTTCAAGTAATGATGAAGCTAGACCAAGAAATGCAAATAGTGACGCCCCATCCAATGGATCCAGTGACATCACCACCCCCACCTAAGGAGAACAAGTAAGTATGGAACTACATTACCCCAAGCTATTACTTTACATCAGTTCCATGGTATGTTGATATAATACCAAATTAGCATAAGAAATATGCATCTTGGTATTACTTGTTAAAATATGTAATAACTATGCTTTCAGGAATATATACCGAAACCCATCGGTATACACTCAAAACTGAGACTGCCTACATTTACCAAGAAGTGTCAGTTAAAAGAAAAGTTGCTAAGTATAAATTGAGCCTCGTCGGTAAACAATAAAATGAACAAGTTGTCAGTGATACTGAAACCCTTCGGTAAAAGCAAGTGAATTAATGACTACTTTGAAATGTTATGTTGTCACCGAAGGAAGTAAAGTCTTCACTGAAAAACTTAGTCTTCATATGCCAAGGATTTGGTAAGAATTTATGGCACGTGTTTTGGGGAAACACCTATAAATAGCGCAACAGAATGACTCATTTGTCATGACACCTAGAGTAGAGTGACTAATGCAATTTTTGAGTAGAAAGAAACTAAGTTACAGAGAAATCATGACTCGACCAAAAACACTCCCAAGAAGATCAAAAATCTTTGCAAGCATAAACAATAAGTTCTACGAGACTGACAACTCTATTTTTATGCATTACGCAGGAAGCCCTAAATTTGAAAATAGCCTCGACATCAAGAACCTTCAAATCCAAGAACACAAAGAAAGATGAGTTCAAACTCAAAAATAATTTGGCATGTGAGGAACCTAACTATAAGATCCATCCTGAGGTTTCCTCACAACCCGACGACGCTGGAACATTTTCACGCATAGCAGTTAGGGTTTTACTCGTAGAAGATGTTTGACCTTTCATACACTGCAAGATTACAGAGATATGAACTTCATAGGTTGAAGAAACTTATAAGAAGTTTTGCAACAATGATGGAACACTAAAAGATGAACACAAGCACATTGAAGTGAAAGGGCCCACCAATGCCCTAATGTTTCTGAAGGTTTTCAAAACTGAATGGATTCAGTTAGTGCTAATCTGAATGCATAACAACAAGCTATGGCTTGATGAACCGAAGGTAATAACCTGAGATGTCATTCATGCGGTCAGTGGTTACCCCCATAACTGATAAACTAAAGGCACTAAAGCATCCACCAAGGGCCGAGATCGAGAAGATGACATGAGCCAAATGGGATGGAAGAGGACTGAAAGTTACAACAATAATCGATGATGAGATCAAGTTTGGTTCATGTGTTCTAGGATACAAATTCTTCCAGGTAAGCAGATTGAATAGCATAGCATCAGGTGTAGTGGACACAACAATCAAAATTGTGAAGAAGGGAATTATTATGCCCTGCATACCCATCCCTACATTTTGTGGGAAAAATGTTGGGTCCCCACTTTTTTTTCTTTTGCCTTGTTTCTTTTCCTTTTGTTTTCCTCCGGCCTTTACTTTAACGAGGGTTTTTTCCTTTGATTTTTGGTTTCTCTTCCTCCGAGACCCGGTCCCAAAGTGTTCTTGGCTTCTTTGTGCTAGCCAGATTCTAGACTCTGGGATTCTATGTCACCACTTCCTCTTTTGTTAGAGGGTGTGGTTGCATGAAGTCCCCAGGCTCGGAGTCCAGAGGTTTTCCTTTTTCAGAATTTATGGAAGGAAGCAATGTGTTTTCATCCTGGGAGTATAAATAAATATTTACTTTTCACATTCACATTTATCACAAACAAGATTACCTAGAGCGATTAAGAGTAAAATTGTGATTAAGTGTGAATTGCTTTGGAAGTTTAACAATGCTTTCCGGTTGAGCTGATATTTGATTTTGTGTGTGTTTTTAGCTTCCCTACAAGGTTGTTGGTGTTCATGGTCTTTGAAATCTCCCTATTTTGTAGATCACCTCCCGTGCTCTTCCTCTTGTGTTTCCTGGTGTTAAGTTAGGTCCTTCACCTCCCCTTTCTAGTTTTGATTTGTTTTTGCTTGTACTTAGTTTTCTCTTTTGGTTTTGTCCTTGTTTTGTTTCTCTTTTCTTTCTAGTTTGTCATCACCTCCCATTGGTGGGATGGCTCTGTAGGAAGGTTGTCTGCATTCCTCACGATGTGTTCTTCCCTGTAAATGATCTACATTAGTGTAGATGCTGTAAATTCTTGTAGTTTATGTGTAAAGTGTCATAGTTTCACTATAAATTATAGATAATCCCTAGGATAGGGTAGTTCCTATAAATTGCATCATTCTCCAGCTTCCCATGTATATTTTGTCTGTACATTTTTGTGGCAACCCTTTCTATGGCAAGCTCGTCGTGCTCCACACATTATAACCCAAGTTTTGAGCTTGCCCGCATGGCGTCCGCCTCGTTTGAACTCAGCACCTTGCCTATTCAAGCTATGGTGGTTTTCTCTCTCCTTTGTCACTTCATCATTGATGGTGGGATTAATTTCCCCATGAGTAAGCATACAAAAAACATCCCATCTAGAATTCATTTCACTCATGTCAACACATCTATCACCATTAAGGGCTATTACACCATTTTTTGCATGACCATGTGACAACCCATGTCAGACAAGTATGGATCACTGCCCGGTCACTTTGATAATGAATTTTTTCTCCATACTCTAGGTTTTGAGAAGTCTCAAGGCCTTCATCCCATTTTTTGCCTAAACTAATACCCCAAAACCTCTGGGTGTTGATTAGAATCCAGTCATTGTTAATTGTTATATTTTCAAGATTTTGATGCAGGCTAACATCTTTTGAAATAGGTGTGAGATTGTGGTGAACTCTCTAGAGTCCGTAAAATTGTTTTATATTGTTATCACATGTATTGACGGTTGTTTGATCTTGCAGGTTGCAGATTATCCAACAAAATGTTTGAAGTAACAACTATTCCTAGAAGTCTGGAACTTCCAAGTACCACCACTCGGGCGCCAACAAAGACAAAGGTGGGAAAGATACTGGCCTAGCTTCATTTGAAAACCAAATACCCAAGGGATGGTGTCCTGGTGGGATCCAAAGTGGATTCCAAACTGCAAGATGTCACCAGTACAGAGCCTGGACTATGGGCTGAACTACAGGGCCTTGTCAAAATGATGTACCAATAGAGATCTATCAGAGATGATATGGAAAAGAAGGTGGCCACCTCTAGCATCATCAAAGCTGAATATTTCCCCTTCTCGGTGCAAGCACCAGAGCTGATCCTTCAACTGGCAAAGCACTACAACGCCCTGACCCGGGTTGTTTTTCTTGTTGATTCTCTACCACTAAACTACCCGATGGCCATTGTTACTCTCTATGCCACCACTTTTGCTTCAAGACTGGGAGTCCCCCAGTTTAGGGGTGCTATTGTTATCTCTCATTCTACATCATCAAAAGAGTTTGAGGACATCCCCACTCTTTCCTAGCAACATCTCAATTCTCACTGGCTAAAGTCCCCAAAAAGGGACTATAAGAAGATGAAGCTGGATATTCCCCATGGAGACTTCAAGGAATGCATACAGGCGGGAATCATCTTTTTATGCAGGCTCTTTGGAGAGCCCCATGCCAGGGAATTTTCAGCATGGATGTATTATTTCCTATATTGCATCACCACCTACAGTCAGACCTTCCAATGGGCGACCATTATTGCCAATCATGTAGACTTCCAACTAAAGAATGTATTCTAGAATTTGAGGTTCCACATGACCTCATATGTGTTATGGGCACTAGTCCAATAGAGACCCTCTCTTCAGGGTTTAAAAATAGTGGGCATTCTCAAGAATGGGCTCAGCCAACTTGTCCCATGCGAACTGTTATCCTAATTTACAACATGCATCAAAATAACCACAAATAGGAAAAAATTGCATTTTTAGAAAAGTCCCATTATTACTATCCTTCAGATATTATTAATCAACATTCTATCATTACATTCATTTTTAGAAGTTATTATTTGTACTCTAAGAGTTGATCACATTCCAGAATTTCTAAATTATAATTGATCAATTACATTGTGCATTCAAACTGAATGTATTGTACAAGTGTTGTTTCATCTTTCTTTTCATGTCAAATTAATAGTACATTACAGAATAGGAGGCATAATTGAAAGTATGGAGTAGGGGTCCCATTCATTGCCTTGTGGTTGGGATCTTGATGGTTTCATATCAGGTCTTAGGTCTCCATAGTCCATATCTTCATCTGTATTTAGGTCTTTCAGGGTTCACCTGCATCATAAGAGAAAGTGGGGTGTTAGATCCAGTTGGATCTAAGCAATACATGGAACAAAAACAACATACAATCAGTTCTTCTAAGGTTGCACATCAATCTGATGAAATCAATGTAACAAGAAAACATTCATCCATAGTATCTGAAAAATAGTATTAAAGGGACTTTTTCTAAACATAAATTCTTTTTCTATTTCTGATCACTTTGATATATGCTATTCTTTTCTATGTAATTAGATATCTGGATAAAAGGAACTTAGCATTTACATATGAGAAACCTTTTTCAGAAATTGATTAACCTACTCATTCAACAAATGCCACAAATCAACCAACATTCATGAGTGAATGCCATCTCAACATACACTCACTCACAAATGTTTATTGATTCATTTTATCTGATGACCTAATAAATTGAGCAGTGTTTTGTGTGCAAGTGGGCAGGTATGTATAACTGAATGCAGAAGAAGATGCAAATGCATGGAAGAATTCAAAAGATGTTGCAGGAGGCACATGAGAAAAGAAAGATTTTTAATGAACTGGAGAAATACAGAATTGAAAGAATCTAAAATTTCATTATCTTCATGCAAGTAAAGGAGATTGGGAAATGTTGTTATAGTAAGTGCCTCTTCTTTCTTTCAGACAACTGTTAAAAGTTCATTTTGGAGATCAAAATTGAAAACCACATGCATAGAGATTGTGCATATATTATATAAAGTGAAAAGATGTTGTTATGTTTGTTTTAAATAACTGAATTTGCAAAGAAAATGATGCATAACAAGAAATGTGAAAGCTGCAAGTGAGAACAATGATCAACAATCTCAATATCAACATGGGTTTACATTCATAATGGTGAAACACACAGAGGAAAAACATGATAGACATAATATCATATAATATCCAGGAGGTTCATCAGATGATGTTATATTTAATGGTTCTGAAAGAATGCAGTTTCATACCTTCAGACAAAGTTTCAAGAGAGTATCTTTATGCAGAGTTTTTTTTAATAGATACATCTCATATTGATGTTTTAAGAAAAGATGTTCATTCATGTTAATAGTGCAGGGTATGCAATCTTGATAAAAGAAATATACATACAAATTAGGGTTTCCTATTTTGAGTAAAACCCATGGGAGTCATGAGCCCGTGCTCGAACCCCTTGGGTTTTATTTCTCATATACATCTCAAAAGGAGGACATTGTATTCTCTGCATTGAAGAAAGTAACATTTTCAACATATTGTGTTTGCATTCAAAAAAATGCTCATACTATTATCAATAAAACTATGAACTGAATGTGTGTTTTTCAACATTATAAAACATATTGGAAAGGAAATATCTTGTGTATGTTGTTTCAGATAGTGGATGTTTGGCTCGAATAGGGAAGCATATTTTTATGCTTACTACATGTTTTGTTTGAAGATAGAAAGAGGAGTGTTTTTTAAGAAAAAGGAGCATTTGACAGTCATAAAACCTGTGTTTCACTATAAATCCAGACAAGCATCAAGATAAATAGTAAATGCATCTTCAAAAGCCATGTGGGTATTACAAATGATAGCATGGACAACAGTCGACAGCAAATTTCAACATTAAGTAGTGTTGTAATGATGGGCTCGACAACAAACAAAGACCAGTTCAATAGCCATGTGAGTGTTTGACTATAGTTGACATCAAGCAAGGTATAAACATTAAGTAATGATTACATTATTATCGGCTACAATAGTGCATTCTTGTTTTACATTTGGAAAATGCAGTGAACAAAATAATAATGATCACTTATCTATGGAGTGGTGTCGAGATGGATTCAAAGAAAAAAAAGTAGAGGCCACGGTGTTTCTCCTAGCTCCATATTACACTACAAACTAGGGATGAGTTTGAAACTATGGGAGAGATATCCCTAGTTCAAAGCTGAGTTTAATTATAGCTCAACTCACCCACAATTTGAGATCACTCCTAGACTTGCAGTGGTGGTTCGACCAAACATCAACTCCAGAACCCAAGTTACAAGCAAGTTTGCAGTGCCATTTGTATTGGTTTAAAGACACTACATCACCAAGTTTCTCTAGCATTCAAGAAAATAGAAGATAACTCACTATTAAAACCCGAATTCGAGCAAAGAAAGGACTATAGAACTCCAGCAATATTGAAGAGAAAGTCAATAAAAGATGTCATTGTTAATCTCTAAGTTCTGTTGATGATTAGTGATCAACACTTAGTCATTCACTTAGGCATTTTTAGTTGGCTATCACTGTGGCCAAGCTAAAACTATGCAAGGCCGAGCAAACATTTCCGAGAGGTTTTCAGTTTTCCTAGTTACATTGCTAAGCCGAGTTACATTGTCGAGCCGAGTAGGATACAAAGATGTTAAGTGCCAAGTAACAAAGAAGTCAAGTGCCAAGCAGAACAGTTTTTGTATACATGTCTAGAATGATTCAAACTTTGAGGATAAGTGATATGGCCGACTTGTATAAGCTTTTTGGGCTGACTTATGTATGCATTTAATGTTCTTCTACGGAGTTAGTTATACATTTAATAGTTTTATCCTATGCATGATCTATTGTAAATATTAATTGTAATACCATCAAGGTATGGGTATCAGAACTTGATCATTGATCTAGATCTCGCTATCAGACTTGAATGGATATATTAGATTGCTTCTAAACCCTATTTTGTGTGTGTAAGGAGAGAGTAGACAAAGTGTCTAGTGACTGCATTTTGAAGTGAAATGCACAGAGGGTTATTTTGTTAAGAAGTAGAGATCAAGCAGAGTGACAACACAGTGAATAGCAGAGTAAAGTTATATCAGATTATGAGATCATAGAAGGTACTGGAAAGAGGAGATCCGTCATCAGCATCAGAGTGCATAATGAAGGATCAATACTTGAGACATTATAATCATTGTATTAGGTGAAAATCTCTTAACAGAGTGGTTCTAGCAGACCATTCTTAATCTCCTAATAGAGTACTTAATTTATTGTAAGTTCAAATCCTTTCATAGGGTAGATTGTAATGATCTTTAGCTCTTAATTGGGTAGACATTTAATAGGGTATATTGCATTTTTTAATCAACATTTGTAGCCTTAACAGGCACACTTTATTACTGTAGTAGTGGAGAATTTTTCCAGTGTCATTCCCACCCTAGTTTTACCTATTTGGGTTTCTGGGTTACCAAGTTCTTGTGTTATGTGTTATTTATTTCATTGTGTGGATGCTATCTGAGATTACATTAGATTCATATATGTATGAATGTGGATCAGTTTGTTTTAAGTATTTAAAATTGAAGATCTAATTCACCCCCCCTCTCAGTATCTTTCTTTCCCATTATTGTATTTCCAACAATTGGTATCAGAGCGCAGTTCTCTAAAAAGATCATAATCAGCTTGAGATTATAGATCTTGAGATGGAGATCTACAAGATGGGTAAAGTCATTGAGAATCAAAAGATTGATATTCAGCTAGCACTACAACAGCTTGAGATAGCAAGACAGAAATTAAAGAAGTCCTTGACTGCAAGGAAAGATTTGGCCAAGCTAATGAATGACACTCATTATCAAGAAGAGGACACCTCAAATCTATTTTAGAATGTAGATTCTACTAAGAGTGATGCAGCAATAGTAGATCTACTGGAAAATAACAGTGCACTATGTGAAGAAGTCAAAAACTTGAAAAAGGAACAAGAAGTCCAATCAATAAGAATGTGTGAAGTTGTTGAATAGAAAAAGAAAGTTGAAGATGACAAGGCTATGGCAGAAGAAGACAAAAGAATGATGACTACCAGACTTGATGAAAGAACACATGATGTATAAACAATGATAGTCAATCAAGTAGACATGGAAAATCAACTACTACTTGTGAATCAAGAGATCAGTAGGAAATACTTGGAGATTGTAAATCTTATATCTGAGAATAGTCAATTGAAAGATGAATTGAGATCTTAGAAAGAACTTAATAATAGAGTGAATGATCCCAATGCAGTTATGAGCTACTTTGAACAACTGGTGGAAGCATCAAGAAGACCTAAAGATTCTTCTGGATTAGGTCACACTGAACAACATACAACCATTGAAGAAGGAGAATCATCTAAGACAGGTAAAAGAAGGTATGCAAAGCCAAGAAACAAAAAACATGTTTGTCACCACTGTGGGAAACCAGGTCATACATTAAACATTTGCCGAAGCAAGAATGGTAAGTCCAATTTGAAAACTAACTTTAATGGTTATTGCTTTAACTGTATTAAGTTTTGGCATCAAGCAAATGAGTGTAAGACAAAGGAAAGCAAAACACCTAGACTCAATGGTAATTGCTATAACTGTCACAAATATGGTCATAGAGCACAAGATTGCAGATCTAAAGGTAAATAGGAGTGGACATCAAAGGTACAAGAGAAATCACCAAGAAAAGGAAATACTTACAATTGGGATTACAATACATGGCATAGTTGTCATTACTGTGGTGAGTATGGACATGTTCCAGAAAACTGCATAAGGACAC
>MU227323.1:112148-138871 GCA_018584345.1 Thuja plicata | reverse complement strand
AAGAGATCTAAGTAATCAGGGCTTCTTAGATTTAAGAAGTTTTCAATAAATGTACATTATAATATACTTTTGTGTTTAAAAATAAAAAGCTGAAATGTAAGATGAAACTAAAACAAAAGAGTATTCTAGCTTATATAGCATCTTAATTTTGTCAGACATCTATCTCCTATTCTCATTTGAATAGGCACTTGATTGTTTAATAGAGTAGCTTTGTTGTGTCTTCCCAGTAGTGGATTTCTAGGCATGACATATCCAAGAGAAGAGAGTACATCTATATTCCTTCTTAAGGTGATCAATTATTCAAAACCTTGTATGGAAAATGTATGTTTGCTGACTATTTGAGATATTTGTGGTTTAACCCTAGTATTGAAATCTATTAGCCTATATGTTGATTAGTGATTTCAAGGGTCAAGCCTTTAATATATGAGTTGGAGTTACTATTTTATCTTTTCATCAAAAGTATGAATTCATTTTTGGTGTATCACCCCTATCCAGTTTTTGTTTTCAAAAGTTTCCTTCTTCCCTTTTCCCAATTAAGTTATCAATCAGGTGGTGATATTCCATATTTGATAGGAACCAGCCTAGAATCTGGAGACTCTTCCTCATACATAGTTCACCCACAGCTAGAGGAAGTTTCCATTGTCAGATAAAATTGTCATGAAGCCTTAATGCTTGAGTTAGGGTGACAATTCTAAGCCTGAACAATTTTTGGCACACCCGGTGGGACTACAAACTACTTCTCAATTCTGAGTTGTTAGTTCTCTGGTTGTTTTAAATTTTAGTTTCAGCTCTCAGTGTGGATTTTAATGAGCAGAACTCCAATAAGATCAAACAAGGAAGGATTTGTATACCGGGAGTTACAGTCAAGTAGAAGGGAAGGAAGGTCATCCAGAGGTGGAAGAACATCACAAAATCCAAGAGGTAATCTATTGAATTCAAAGTTCTCTTCATTTGATAACCCCATTTTTTAAGATCAAGCTGTAAATTTAGAGGAACTTGAGGTTATTATTGAAGAAATAAAACTTCCTGAAGATCTAAGTGTTCCTACTCATTGCGGATCAAAATTTCCAAGTGTTGAGAATTTTTTTATAGATAACTCTATTTTTGGAGCTTCTACAAGTGTTACTGCAGCAAATCCCCAGAATTTGAAGACTTACCAAAGGAAGGTAGTTCAACATACTGAAGCTCCTATTGTACCCGTTGTTCAGCAAAAAGTACCACTAGCTACAAGAATGGCAAGAAATTAGCCATTTGTCCCTTTTGATCAAGGTAGTCCTCTCCAGATTGCAAATCAAAACAATATACCTTTGGTTTCCTTGAAAGGTTTGCCATCATTCACTAGAGAAGGTCAAGTGACAACTATTGAAAAAGGTGGATTCATGCCGGGAAGAGAAACTATGGAGGGAGCCTTAGTCGGTAATCTACAAATGTCTTTGGATCTTTAATTTTTGGGATGATAGTGATATTAGTAGTATTGAAGTACTTGAGCATACACTTGTGTTTCCTAGATTCTTCCATAGCTACTAATAAGTCCCAACAAATGACTTCCCAACAGCTCTGGCACTAATACATTTGGTACCAAATTGCAACGACAGTGCCGTTGTAATTTTTTCGTCACAACCTTGTCGTCGTCGCAATTGCAACGTTCTGTCGTCACAACTGTGACAACGACAAGGTTGTGACGGAAAAACTGCAACGGCACTACCGTTGCAATTTGGTACCAAATGTATTACTGTGGAAAAAAAGGGCTGTGAACCCATCTGGTCCTGGTGTTTCATTCGGAGGAAAGGAGAAAACAACTTTATGGAGCTCTTGGATAGTAAAGGGGGCCATAAGCATGTCATTCTCAAGTGGGGACACCATTGAGGGGATATCCTCAAGAATCTCATTCAATTTCTCTTTCGAAGGGGAAGGGGCTGTATCTGGGGTTAACAGATTCTTGAAGAAATTAACCCCTTCATCTCGGATATCTTGGGCATTTGAGATAATATTTCTTGAAGTTACTCCCTTTATTTAAAAAATTGTCTTTGCTGCATTTCTTTGTGTGGCTGAGGCATGGAAATTTTTTGTATTTTTATCCCCTTCGCGTAGCCATAGTTCCTTGGATTTTTGCCTCCAGTATTCCTCTTCTTTATTACATAGCTCGTTCCAATCCTATTGAAGATCTTTTTATTTGTGATAAGACTCATTATTCAAACCATTTTGGATGATATGGCTATAAATGTCAGACAGATGTTGTTTAACTTCCTCTTTTTGGTGGAATATATTCTTGAAGACCTGCTCATTCCATTGTTTAATATTTTTCTTGATATGTTTCAAATTCATTGCAAATTGATGCATTTTGGATCCATTAACAAATGGGGAACTGACCCACTATTGGTTCAAGAGAGGGAGAAAATGTGGGTGTCTGAGCCACCTTCTTTCAAACTTGAAAGATGAATGATGCCTGTTATCATTATTGCCTGAGTTGTTGATGACAAGTGAAATGGGAAAGTGATCAGAGCCAAGTAATGCCAAGATTTCTAAATGAAATTAAACATTCTAAAGTTTCCACTCTTGTAATATTAAGAACCTATCTAGCCTAACAACAATTTGTGCGAACCCTACTCTCTTGTTTGTCCATGTGAAAGAGCCTTGGGTGGGATGAATATCCATGAGATTGTTATTGTCAACAAAGTAAGAGAAATCCTGGATAGTTTTGATAGGTTGAATAATACCTCCTATCTTTTCTGACTAATCCAAAATTGTATTGAAATCTCCCCCAAGTATGAAATTCTACTTTTCTTGGCTCTAAATCAGCCTAGTGAGAACATCCCAAAGTCTCAATTTTTCTTGTGTAGAAGAAGGACCATAAACATTAATTAGGATAAAATTAGTATCAAACTCTGTCATCTCAAGGAGCTACCAATTATGATCATGCAAAATTAGTTGATCTTGAATCTTTTGAGGGTTCCAAAGCACTATCAGTCCTCCTAAACCTCCCAAACCTTGGGAGTGCAAAGAATCCCAAGTAGGCCATTTAGCTATTGTGTTTTCAAAATTGTCTTGAGAAAGTTTTGTTTCCTGCAGCAAAATGATGTTTGCTTTCATAGAATCAATGGTCGATTTGATCCTATGTATTTTGTTAGAGGCTTTGAGACCTCTGACATTCCATGACTTGATCTTAATCTCTAACAAGGAGAAACTCATTTTATCCTTGTCACACATTTGGTAACAACAAAGTTTTCATCAAGGGTAGAATGGATACCTGCAGCAATTTCTAGTTTGGTCTTCATGCCTTTAGATAGACCTCTTGTCTTAGGGGTTTTTGAAGTTTGAGTGCATTTTGAAGATGAGTGTTCAATTGACAGATACTTCTTGTGGTTAAATAATGTTGCTTGATAATTGACCTTTGTACTATAAATACCCTTCCTCTGGCTGGGGGTGTCCAACTCAGTTTGTGAAAGCAATCTGTCCTTACCCAAACCATTTGTCATAACCTGAGCCTGCTGACTAATGCAATTTTCAACCCCTAGATCAAAGTTAGAAGATCCCTCCAAGAGTAAAGGGTTTGGATTATTTTGATCTTCATCTGCAAACAGTGGTTGTTCTAGCAAATCTGAAGTATTGATCTGCTCCTAAAGTTTTTGTGCATCCATTGAATCATCTACAACATCCTGCTTATTAGGTACTATAGCATGTCAATTTTTTGGTTCATGGCACTTTTGGAGCCCTAATTATAGTGATGATAGTTTATTGATTGCATCATGTTCCTGTAGAGTTACTCCATTAGCCCCTATTTTGTCAAATATCAGATTGGACACTAATTCTACAATGATTTGGTCCATGTGTTGCCTAATCTTATAATTTTTCTTTAGGATTTTAGTGTGTAAGTTTTTAGGCTGGCATTCAGAAAGGGGGGCATTCATACTCAGAGGGACCAACATACTGTCTTTCTCCAGACCCTCAATATAAAGAGTAGGCTGAGAATCTCTCCATTGCAAGAAAATTGAAATTTGTAAAAAGAAATGTCGAAGTAGAACAGAGAACCTTGCTACTGAATTTTATTTGTGGGAGAAGGAAGTATTGCCGGAACATACTTTAGATTATAAAGTTGATTTGGGTTGAAGGTGGCATGGATGTATTTCTTGCAAAATTTTAAGGGTACATTCTAGAGGATTAGAGGTATGATCAAGGCATACTCTGATTTCTGGTGGATAGTCCTTCTAAAAATCCACGGTGAAGTGTCCAAGTTTACTTTGATATTTTTGAATGAGCTCTGGTTGTTGGATGACAATCTGTTGTACCCAATCTCCCCATTTAGATTTGATAGTAATTTGATTAATAAAATCTTTATGACTATCAATTAAAATATAGACATGAGCCTCTCGATTAGGGGATTCAAAAGGAATGAGGTCATGCCTAATGAATATACCCACAGTGTTCGCAATTAGTTCAATAGTCTCAAAATCTCTGTACTCTAGTGGAAGCAAGGGGAAAGATATCCAATGGGGAAAGAAGCAAGCAAGTGAAGGATTAGGTTTAAAGTTAGGGATCCACATCATAGTAAAGAGGCCCAATCCTTTACAAAACCAGATCTTATGCTTATGAGCCAAATCTCTATCAGCTTTGGAATAAAAGATGAGAAAAAAAAATTTTGATGTAGGATCCAAGAAGAAAATATCTTTTAAGACCGAAAGCATTTACATAGCCCATTCTTGGATAACAGAAAATGATAAGTTGTTTGAAGAAATCTTACCTATAAGATCCGAATGCTGAAGTGTACCAATGTGTTCCTACAACATCTTATTTGGGAGAGTGATAGAAGCCATATTGGAGACCAGATTGGCATTAACATGAGGCTCTTTCTTTTTCCAGACTCGATTGGGTTTATTTGGAATGAAGGGGGCTCAAGCAAAGTACTCACCCATAGGGGTGGGGGAAAATGTCCTTTAAACTAATTGTGCTTGCTCTTGCTGGGTTCATCATGTCCGTGTTTTGGCGATACAGGGGGAGTGCCTTCGCAAATATCAAAGATTGATTGCTTCTCTTTGAGAAGTTTCCTGGTCCAGTGTCGATGCCCTTTTTTTCCTATGGGGAAAGCTTTCTGGTTTTGAATTTGAGGCATCTCCATTTCCCACTCAATTTTTTTTCAATCTTTTGGCCTAGTTTACCCAAGATTGGGGGTGGATGGCCAACATTAGTGCCCTGTTTTGAGGTTTCCCTAGTCTCATATGTGCAAAAACCCTCATGATGCTTACAATTTGAGAAATGAAAATGAGGGTTTACAAAAAATGGCTTTACCAGTTGAACAATGGCTTTTCCATGGAAAATATAGCCAGCATGATTACCTGAAACATTTTTCTCTGTAAATGGTACTCTAGAGAACCTAGTGTTCTATGCATATTTATTCCTAGCAGACTGGACAACAGGCGTACCTTGAAAGATATTCTTAAACACATTAGAGAGGTTTTCCTTTTGATCATTTCACCAGGTATGGTTATCGGGCTGTTGAAAATGCATATGCTCACCATGTTTATGTTGATGTTGCTGCTGGATCATCTGTTGTGTATTTTGTTGCTACTGTGTAGTGGGTCACGAATTTCTCTCCATCCTCCTATAAATAGTGAGGGCCACGTGAACGTGAGCCCCCTCTGTCACAAATTATGAGGTGCACTCTCCACAAAGGGAGATGCTAGATAGAGCCCCCTTCTAAGTGCAATGAAGGTGCTCTCCCTAGGCCATCGGCCTCACTGATCACTGATTAACCCCGCCTAGGTAAGTATTTCAATTTCTACCTGCCGATTGATCACTGATGTTCCTTATAACATTGTTGATAATATGAAAAAGATGAGTGTTTCAATTTCTATGTGGGATTCATTAGCTATTCTAGGGAAAATTGATTTGTTGAAAGAGGAGTTGTCTAAAGAGACAACAATTCCACATCTATCCAAATAGCATCCTCCAAAATTATTCATGGCCAATTCAGAGCCTTCAAAGGTGCATATGAAGTGATTAAAGAAGAAAAGAAGATTGGTAAGGTACATCAATTAAAAGTACAAGTGAGTAAAAAGACTGTAGATTTAAATCAATCAGCAATACCAGTTGAAAGAAAGCCAACAAATATGTAGAAGATGACAGAAAAGGACGGTAATAAATTTGCAAATGTTAAGCTTCCTCCCTTCTATGTCTCTTTAATTATTGGAAACAAATCAGTGCATAATTGCATGGTAGATAGTGGTGCAACCAGCACTGTCATGCCAAAGAGCATAGCTGATGTATTGGATTTAAAGTATGAACTTCTTGAGAAAGGAGTTGTTCAGCTTGATGGTTCTTTAGTTAAAATAGTAGGAGTTGTTAAAAATACAAGTTTAACCTTGCACTCATGTCCAAACTTCTCCATTTCCCAGGATATTTTTGTCATAGATCTACCACCTTACTTTTCTCTGTGCTTATCAAGAGACTTCACAGCCAAGATAGACGGATATTTCTCATTAGATTGGTCTCACATGTATTTCAAAACTAGATACAGTGCTAAGGTGACCATAAAGTCAGAGTTATGGGCCAAAGACCATATAGAGCCTTATAATCCTAGCCCCATGAATGCAAGTTGTGTGATCATGGATCCAAATGAAATCAATGAGACTTCATCTTATAACACACAAACTAAAGGATATCCTAATTTTTTCCTAGATGAATGGGCAGCTAGAAGTGATCAAGATATTAATGTGTTTGATGCTGGTTTTGGTAATTATGTAATTTTAGAATCTGATTCAATTGTTCCTAATATGATTAAAGATCAATGTCCTGAATCTGAATTATCTAACCAGCTATGGGATCTATATTTTGATGGATCTAAGAACAAAGATGGTATTGGTGTAGGAGTTAAGTTGGTTTCACCTCATGGTGATAAATTTTATGTTTCTTACAAGTTATCTTTTCCATGTTCTAACAATATAGAAGAATATGAGAGCTTGATCTAGGGCTTGGAGTGGGCTATGAAAAGGGGAATCAAATGTTTAAGGGTATTTGGAGATAGTGAGTTGATAGTGAGGCAAGTGAGAGGAATTAATACTGTTAAAAATGATCTCTTAAAGCTATATAAGTCAAGAGTGTTTGATATTTTGGAAGATTTTGATGCCTTTAATCTCATTTCCATACCTAGAAGGAAAAATATGCATGCCGGCAGATTGGCTAGTATTTGTGCACATGCTTCAATTACAGAAAATAAAGGACTGATTTTAGACCAGTCCCATGTTAAAATTGTTGCAAGGCCATCTATCCCAAACAATGATGCTAATTGGAAAGTTTTCAATACTGATGAACACATCTTGAGTTTTATGACAGAAATTGAAGGGTTTTTAGCCCCTAAAAGTGATAAGTATGATCAACAAATGGAGAATCAAGTGATCCAGTTGAAGAGTAACAAGCTTCCAAGAGGATTGGCCAGCCTAGAATCAACCTTTAATTCTGATGATCAATTCAGAAAGAGTAAAACTAGTTTACTGGTTAAAGAAGATCATTATGAGGAGGTGGAGATATTTAGAGACAAGTATCTGAAGATTGGTAAAATAAACTCTCCCACAGAAAAAGAATTGTTTATTGATCTTTTCAGAGAATATAGTGATGTATTTGCTTGGGATTATGCTGATTTAAAAGGATTTGATCCTCAACTAACTCAACATATAATAGAGTTAGAACCAAATGCAAGACTAATCGAGCAAAGGAAAAGGCCCATAAACCCAAAATTAGAACCTTTAATGCTGAAAGAACTAAGAAATCTCTTAGATGGAGGCATAATATTCCCAATAAAGCATACATCATGGGTGTCCAATCTAGTTCCAGTAAGGAAGAAAAATGGAGAGATAAGACTCTGTGTAGATTTCAGAGACCTTAATAGGGTATCTCTGAAGGATAGGCATCCCCTCCTTTCCATGGAATAGATCCTTCAATATGTTTAAGGTTCTGAAAGATTCTCACTCTTGGATGGATATTCTGGTTATAACCATATTTTAGTTAAAGAATCTGATCAATTCAAAATAGCCTTTACCACTAAATGGGGTACAATGTCTTACTGAAGAATGCCATTTGGGTTGTTGAATGCAGGGGCTACTTTTTGAAAAGCAATGGACATGGCTTTCAAAAATTTGATGTATAAATTTGTTCTAGTATATCTAGATGATGTTACCATTTACAGCAAAATTGTGAACCAGCACATAGACCATTTGAAACAAATTTTGTAGAGATGTAGAGAGTTTGGAATCTCTCTTAACCCAAAGAAGTATGTTTTTGCGGTACATGAAGGTTAACTTTTGGGGTACCAAGTGTCTAAAGGAGGTACAACAATTGATCCTAAAAGGATTCATGCAATTCTTGAATTATCACTGCCAAAACATAAAAAGAGATTGCAAAGTTTTATTGGAAGGATAAATTTTGTTAGGCGCTTTATTCCTAATATTGCAAATTTATTGAAACCTTTGACTTCTATGTTAAAAAAGGATGTGCCTTTCAGCTGGACTACTGAGGGAAAGGAGAGTTTTGAGAAAATTAAACATGTCTTATCTTCAGCCCCTACTTTAGCTAATCCTAACTTCTCTAAGGATTTTGTTTTATATGCTTATGGTGGTATTACCACAGTTTCAGCGATGCTGGTGCAAAAGAATGAGGAAGGACAGGAGCAACCAGTAGCCTTTTTTAGTAAACGTATGTATAATTATGAGGAAAAATATAGTTTTGTAGAAAAACATGTACTAGCTATTATAAAATCCTTAAAGAAGTTTAAGCATATGGTTGCTGGGAATAGAATACATCTAATGATTGCACACCCTAGCATTAAAGAATTTCTGTTGAATAAAGATGTTAGTAAAAAGAGGGCAGGGTGGATAACTAAAGTCATGGAATATGATGTACAAATCCATGTGACCAAGCTGGTTAGAGGGAAAGGCTTATGTGCTCAAATGGCAGAAGGAGAAGACTAGGTTAAGACCACTAAAGAGGCCATCTTACCCCAATTCTGTACTAATTAATGATTCAACATCTTGGTTATCAGATATGACCAGATTTCTACAAACTGGTCAATGCCTAATAAATCTTGATAGAGCCAAAAGAAGGTACTTCATGCTTCAATCTATTCCTTATGTGATGATTGATAACATTCTGTATAGGAAAGATCTTGCTGGTATGCTTCTTAGATGTATAGATCATATTGATCAGAATAAGATTTTGTCTAAATTTCATGATGGATCTTGTGGAGGGCATTTCAGCCCCAAAACTACAGCATGGAAAATTATAAGAGCTAGCTATTATTGGCCAGATTTATTCAAAGATGCTCATTCATGGGAAAGAAGATGCCAAAATTGTGCTATATTTGCAGGAAAACAAAGGTTGGCAACATTGCCATTGAAACCAATCATTGTTGATCAGCCATTCAACAAGTGGGGAGTGGACTTTATTGGCCCAATAAACCCTGATTCTAGTACAGGGCATAAATGGATCTTGACTGCTACAGATTATTTTACTAGGTGGACTGAGGCCATTGCACTAAAGGAGTCTTCTGGAAATGTTGTTCTGAATTTCTATGATGATATTATTACAAGGTTTGGAGTTCCTCACTCCATAGTATCGGATAATACCTTGTCTTTTGTTGGATCATATATAACTGAATGGGCTGTCAAGAATGGTATTTATTTAAGTAATTCTTCTAATTACTATCCATAGGGTAATGGTCTTGCACAGTCTACCAATAAAAACCTAATCAGGATTATCAAGAAGAATTTGCAAGGAAACAAGAGAGATTGGCACTCTAAGTTGAAGGAAGCTTTGTGGCTAGATAGAATTACACCTATGCAGTTTATTGGGAATTCACCCTATGTCCTTGTTTATGGCAAGGAGGCCAAATTTCCCATATCTACAGAATTTTTTGCATTACAGCTAGCTGGTTAAATGCTGCTTTTTAAAGAAGGAGATTCCCTTGCCTTGAGGTATGCTAGTTTATTGCAGTTGGAGGAAGAAAGAAAAAGGGAATTTGAAAGTATGGAATTGATTCAATCACAAACTAAGAGGTCTTTTGATAATAATACTACATCTAAGGATTACAAAGAAGGTGATCTAGTACTCAAGTGGGATGTACTAAAAAGAAGGCCAGGGCAGCATGATAAATTTGATAACTTTTGGGCAGGCCCTTTTGTTATTTCAGCCTGTAGGGAAAACAATGCTTATCAGTTGTCCACAACTAATGGAGAAGCTTGAAAATTTCAGTTAATGGAATACACCTCAAGCTTTTCTTTGAGGATTAGGTTTTAGTCTAGGTTTCATTTTCAATAAGTGATATCCAAGCACATAGGTCTCTAGGTTGCTTAGGTGTTTAGGTTGCATTAGTCTAGGGTAGCTGCATTTTCATTACAATAATTGTTGCATTCATGGTTTCTGGTTTCCTAACTCTATTGCCCAAGGATAAAGGTCTAGGGTTGTGTCTAGCAGGTTGACATCCAGAAAAAGTCGCCAAAATTGTTATCCTAATTTACATCATGCATCAAAATAACCACATATAGGAAAAAATTGCATTTTTAGAAAAGTCCCATTATTGCTATCCTTCAGATATTATTAATCAACATTCTATCATTACATTCATTTTCAGAAGTTATTATTTGTACTCTATGAGTTGATCACATTCCAGAATTTCTAAATTATAATTGATCAATTACATTGTGCATTCAAACTAAATGTATTGCACAAGTGTTGTTTCATCTTTCTTTTCATGTCAAAGTAATAGTACATTACAGAATAAAAGGCATAATTGAAAGTATGAAGTAGGGGTCCCATTCATTGCCTTGTGGTTGGTTGCTTGATGGTTTCATATCAGGTCCTAGGTCTCCATAGTCCATATATTCATCTACATTTAGGTCTTTTAGGGTTCACCTACATCATGAGAGAAAGTGGGGTGTTAGATCCAGTTGGATCTAAGCAATACATGGAACACAAATAGCATACAATCAGTTCTTCTAAGGTTGCATATCAATATGATGAAATCAATGTAACAAGAAAACATTCATCCATAGTATCTGAAAAATAGTATTAAAGGGATTTGTTCTAAACATGAAACCTTTTTCTATTTCTGATCACTTTGATATATGTTATTATTTTCTATGTAATCAAATATCTGGATAAAAGGAACTTAGCATTTACATATGAGAAACCTTTTTCAGAAATTGATTAACCTACTAGCTCAAAAAATGCTACAAATCAACAAATATTCATGAGTGAATTTCATCTCAGCATACACTCACTCACAAATGTTAATTGATTCATTTTATCTAATGACCTAATAAATTGAGTGGTGTTTTGTGTGCAATTGGGCAGGTATGTATAACTAAATGCAGAAGAAGATGCAAATGCATGAAAGAATTCAAAAGATGCAGGAGGCACATGAGCAAAGAAAGATTTTTAATGAACTAGAGAAATACAGAATTGAAAGAATCTGAAAAATTATTATCTTCATTCAAATAAAGGAGATTGATAAATGTTGTTACAGTAAGTGCCTCTTTTTGCTTTCAGACAACTGTTAAAAGTTCATTTTGGAGATCAAAATTGAAAACCACTTGCATAGAGATTGTGCATATATTCTATAAAGTGAAAAGATGTTGTTATGTTTGTTTTAAACAACTGAATTTGCAAAGAAAATGATGCATAACAACAAATGTGAAAGTTGCAAGTGAGAGCAGTGATCAACAATCTCAATATCAACATGGGTTTACATTCATAATGGTGAAACACACACAGAGGACAAACATGATGGACATAATATCATAGAATATCTAGGAGGTTTATCAAATGATGTCATATTTAATGGTTCTAAAAGAATGTAGTTTCATACCTTCAGACAAAGTTTCAAGAGAGTATCTTTATGTAGAGTTTTTTTTAACAGATACATCTCATACTGATGTTTTACGAAAAGATGTTCAGTCATGATAATAGTGCAGGGTATGCAATCTTGATAAAAGAAATATACATGCAAATTAGGGTTTCCTATTTTGAGTAAAACCCATGGGAGTCACGATCTTGTGCTTGAACCCCGTGGGTTTTCTTTCTCATATACATCTCAAAAGGAGGATAGTGTATTCTCTGCATTGAAGAAAGTAACATTTTCAACATATTGTGTTTCCATTCTAAAAAATGCTCATACTATTATCAGTAAAACAGTGAACTGAATGTGAGTTTTTTAACATTATAAAACATATTGGAAAGGAAATATCTTGTGTATGTTGTTTCAGACAGTGGATGTTCGGCTCGAACAGGGAAGCATATTTTTATGCTTACTACATTTTTTTGTTGAAGATAGAAAGAGGAGTGTTTTTTAAGAAAAAAGAGCATTTGACAGTCATAAAACCTATGTTTCACTATAAATCCAAACAAGCATCAAGATAAACAGTAAATGCATCTTCAAAATCCATGTGGGTATTACAAATGATAGCATGGACAATAGTCGACAGCAAAGTTCAACATTAAGTAGTGTTGTAATGATGGGCTCGACAACAAACAAAGACCAATTCAACAACCATGTGAGTGTTTGACTACAGTCAACATCAAGAAAAGAATAAACATTAAGTAATGATTATATTATTATCGGCTACAAAAGTGCATTCTTGTTTTACATGTGGAAAAAGAAGTGAGAAAAATAATAATGATCACTTATCTATGGAGTAGTGTCGAGATGGATTCAAAGAACAAATAGTAGAGGCTGCGGTATTTCTCCCAACTCCATATTACACTGTGAACTGGGGATGAGTCTGAAACTATGGGAGAGATATCCCTAGTTCAAAGCTGAGTTTCATGGTAGCTCGAGACCTCACCCATAGTTTGAGATCACTCCTAGACTTGCAGTGGTGGTTCGACCAAACATCAACTCCAAAACCTGAGTTACAAGCAAGTTTGCAGCACCATTTGTATTAGCTTAAAGACACTACATCACCAAGTTGTTCTAGCATTAAGAAAATAGAAGATAACTCACTGTTAAAACCTGAATTCAAGCAAAGAAAGGACTGTAGAACTCTAGCAATATTGAAGAGAAAGTAAATAAAAGATGCCATGTATTATGGCGAATCAAAAACTACATTTTTTATTCCTCATAAAGCTCATAAATCTTGAGCTTTTCCTTAGAATGGAGGTGGATACGTTGCAGAAGATCATGGTTTCCAGATTCAACATGGCGGCACCACAAACGAAACACCCTAAGATACAAATGAAATTGATGAACAAAATACATTGTGTTTTACCCAAATTTGAAGTCCACTGTCAGATGGAGTAAATACAGTTTCAGTTCCTAGTGCATCGACATTCCCTCCACATTGCCATGATGGTACCTTTTGGTGCTACGAAGTATAAACTATCTTTACAAAAAGAAAGTGGTCATGTCGATGGTGGACTATGATCAAGCAACAAGCTGCAGTTACACTAACTGCTCGAGTATCGTGTCGATAGAGTTAGAGCTTTTGTGTAATTGGGTTATGTTAGGATTAGGATTGCAGTTTTTGCATTGGGAGGTCATGTATTCGGGTTTGGGATTTTGAGAGATTTAATAAAGTTGATAAAATATGTAATAAGATATATTTTTATTTATCAATTTTATAGGGGATAAAACTTAGGGTTTGATTTAGGGTACTAATTTGGCCCTATAGTTTAGGAGGTTTAATTTTGTGGAGGGCTTTTGGGGGGGAAATATTTTTGAAAATAAGCCATGTTGGCTATATAGTGGATTTTTTGCTTCATATTGAGGAGGGTCAAGATTGTGGAGAGAAGGTTCTTATAGTGAACTATATTGTTCCTATAGCCTTTTTTTTATGCATTTTGTATCCATTGGAGTTGCAAATTTTGGAAAAGAATGTAAAGTGAGATTATTGTTCTTTAGTGCCTTGGATTCATGTTTGTAACCACATTTTTGTCAGATTTTGGTGCAGAATAAAGAAAATGTTTTCATTGGCCCATACATTTGGAGTTTTGATTCTATGATCCTATTTTCATCTTTCTTTGCAAGTGTTATTTTCATTGTTATCCAAAAGAAGAGAGTGCATCTATATTCCTTCTTAAGGTGATCAATTATTCAATACCTTGTATGGAAAATGTATGTTTGCTGACTATTTGAGATATTTGTGGTTTAACCCTAGTATTGAAATCTATTATCCTATATGTTGATTAGTGATTTGAAGGGTCAAGCCTTTGATATATGAGTTGGAGTTACTACTTTATGTTTTCATCAAAAGTATGAATTCATTTTTGGTGTATCACCCCTATCCAGTTTTTGTTTTCAAAAGTTTCCTTTTTCCCTTTTCCCAATTAAGTTATCAATCAGGTGGTGATATTCCATATTTGATAGGAACCGACCTAGAATTCAAAGACTCTTCCTCATCCATAGTTTACCCACAGCTAGAGGAAGTTTCCATTGTCAGATAGAATTTTTATGAATCCTTAATGCCTGAGTTAGGGTGACAATTCTAAGCTTGAATAGGAACATTATCCCTACATCTAGTGGGAACCCTCTTTCCCCATTTTTGCAGGGTAAATGACACATTCATTACCACAACATTTTGACACTTACTCGGGATTCTGTGTATCGGTTATCCTAGGAAAAGATGACCTTGGTGAGTACATATGGAAACTATTTCATTCAATTCCACCAGCATTCTTACATTCGGGTGACTGGGTTCTATGGGAGGCCCTACCTACTCCCCAGGCATTGTGGGGATAGGATTATACTTTTGGAGTTCTGCAGGCAAATCCTGGAACTTAACGCATTCTTTGCATTGAAGAAGGTCACCTCTATTATGTTCCTAATCACTTGCAGGAACTATTCTTTCAGTCTCACATTGTCTAAGGAAGCAAATAATGAATTGAAGAGCATGGGACTGGCAGAGTTTCACCTTGCAAGAAATAATTTTGATCCAGTTGATAAGATAAGTACGGCACTACCCCGGGCATCCACACCACATAAGATTCCCATTGAAGATTTATGGGTGGATTTTCAGGATAGTTTTGACCTTTAGGCCTGACAACATTTGTGGATGTCTAAAGGTATGATGAAAAGCCTCGGCCTTTGGAACTTTCCAAAATATTTCTCAGACAATGGGTCTTTGGAGGACCCAACATACAAAGACCAGGGGATCAAAAAGTTGGATCTCCCTCCAGTGGATTGGGACACCCTGGAGAATTTAACAATTGGGGATGTGAGTCAAAGCATCATAGAGAATAGTCACAACTACTTTGCACAAGTGTGAAAAAAGAGCACCCATAGGGGTCCATTCTTGCGGGGGTCTATTTCGATCTTTAGAGCCGCGAGACCAAGTAAAGACAAGGGGAAAGAAAAAGAAGACACCCTAGCCCAAGTTACACCCCAGGGTCTACTCCTCATTGTTGGAGAAAGTTCATATGCAGTTGGAGGTGTCTCACCAAATAAGTTAGAAACTCAGCGCCTAGCTTGCCTGCGATATTCTAATTACTCCAGTGGGATCTGCCCTCCCAGTAGGATCCCCTTAATTAGTAGAACTCATGAGACTATAGACATAGGTTGAGGTGGAGTCTGTGGAAATTCTAGATGTTGGGGCCCCCCATTATAGTGTAGAAGAAAGAAGAAAAGGGTAGACCATCCCCCGAGCATAGATACGGGCCCCGACATGCCCAACATCCCTCAGGTGGAGATTATCTCATACTCCCCTAAACCAGAGAATCCCCAAGAGAATCCTTTGGCAGATTCCCCTCCACATGATGAATTTGACAATCTCTTCTAGATAGAAGATCTAGTAAACCTGTAGGCTGATATGGTTAAGGAAGTGGAGGAGATAGATGCACAAGAAGAGGTGGCCCCAGAAAAGGAAGTCCGGGAACATGAAAAGGAGCCAAAAAATGAAGAAACACAGAAGGATCCACAAGATGTGGAGGAAATATTTGTCCATGGGATCAAGGTAGAACAAAGGCCAACACAAGATGAGCAACCGATAATGGTTGGGGAACTCAGACCTTCAGGAGCAACTGTACCCCCAGTCATCACACTCTAGGTACCTTTAGTTACTCTGGGTGATTAGATGGCTCAGAGTACAACATTTGGTGAGGTAGTCTTAGCAGCCCAATACTTAAATATTATCCACACACCTCTGGGTTCTCCAAAATATGTGCCTATGGAGAAGGATGACCCAGCAAATGACGCCGAAGAATAGTAGCAACAAGATGAGGGGGATAACCACAGAAATGTGGATACTAGAACCACAAATGCTGAAAAGGATGGGAAAGATCCTGATGATGCAAATGCTATTGGATCTGGTGGAGATGGGGTGCTCGATACCACAGATGAGAATGCCACCAGGGAAGAAGATACTAAAAATCTCGGGGAACAAGAAAAGGAGAAAGAGTCTGATGTGACCATGGATACCGGGGAAACACCACCAGACCCCAAAGAAGGCCCTGATGCTCAAGCCTTAGCAGAAAGACCTCCCTAGCTTCCATAATGGCTAGTAGAATCTAGAAAGAGAAAGGCCCTGGTGGCAACAATTTTTCCCCTCTCTTTGTCCAAGATGATGGCCCAGAATCAAGAGGCTAAAAATCCCAAGAAGGCCCGGACCATCCATACCCTCTGGACCGGTCTGGGAGAAAATAAAGTTGCAATAGTTGCAAAACCTCCCCAAGATATAGATGCAAAAATAGCAAGGGCCAAAGACTACATAGTTACAAAGGTTCCTCTGGAAAGGAGAGATAAGCAGGGTGAATTAGACCTACTAAGAGAGGATACCTAGGCGGTCAAGGCCCGATACAAAAAATAGGCATAGAAGCTAAAGGAGGAAAGAGAGAAGAATGAAAATCTCCTCTGAATTCTCATGAAATTGACATAGCCATTGGTTGAGATCCATCCAAAAGCCTCCACCTCCATAAAACCACTTCCATAGGTTGGCATGGATGCTCTGAGGGCCATGAAAAATAAATCGCAAGCTATAGATGGCTAGATCGCAGAGAAAATCAGGGTCGTAAGGCAATTCTTGGTGACAAAACTCTTGGATCTTTATTAGGTCATCAATCTTGTGGGCCAAGAAAACTGCATCATCATGTTATGGGAGAAAGACATAGACAAGTATGAGGAGTGGAGGACAGAGTTAGAGGAAATAATAAACTTTGGGGAGGAAGCCATTACCAAAATGGGGATTTTGGGAGAAGAGCCCTTCGGATTCCTCTGGGCCTAGCACTCTAGACTTGGCCTCAAAATTGAGGTAAGAAAGCAACTGGTAGAGGCCCTAAAGAATAAGATTTTGGGAGTCCATAATTCCTTAAGTTTATATACAATATTTTTATCAAAGGTTTCACTGGTTCATCCCTTCACTACCGGGACATGTACTCCAGTAGATTATGTTGTGGGGAAGTTTGAAGAGGGGGAAGTTTGAAGAGCTAATGGAATCCTGGTACTAGTCCACCGGGGATTGTGATGGAGGAAAGTTGTCAAGGTTATCAAAGATGATGCTCTGGGCCCATGATTCAATAAAGGTAGCTACAGAATTTTGAGACAGGGTCAAAGATATTGAGGAACAGTTTGGGGTCATCAGTGACCAGTGGGATAATGTCAAGGACATTAGATGAGGATGGCATTGGCTAGATTTTGGAGGCCTTCAAGAAAAATAAGGAACAGTAAAGTTCTTTGAGCTCTAGATATTTTCACCAACAGGGTGTAATTTTGCAAATTCTTTATTCTTTGAGCGTAAGCTCCCGGTTTCCAGAATTCCAGATCAGAAGTTTTGTATTCTTTCACAGTAACCTGTGTCTAGGTTCCTTGTAGCTGACTGGTTATTTTCAAATAGTTAATAAAGGGGTCAACAAGTAGGTGATCCTGATAAGGCATGTGAGATAGAGGGATGGCTCTGACAAGTGATTCTCCCAAGGCATCACTCCAGCATTAACTACCTGGTGCATCAAAGATAGGAGCCACATTCTACATTAATGAGGCATGTTGCCTCAAATACCGAGCGGATCGGATTTATTTTTTAATACTCTGACACTCTTCTCTAAGATTATTCTTCCAACTTCTCTTCTTGTCTTCTTCCTCTATCTTGTCAGACCTCTACTCTTTTTGAGTTGATTGTAAGTGGTGTAGGTAGTACCGGCCACTGGATAATGTATTTAATATGTTAAATGTATAGTTAGATTAGGTTAATTTTAGGGAAAACTATGTGTATAAATAAGAAGTTTGACCTCATAACAAGGGTCAGTGAAATTGATGATTTTGTAGTCCAACAAGTAATAGAAAATAGCTTTCCATTTTAGTTTGTTTTAGGAGCTCAATGCTCATTAGTTCTTAGTATTTTAGATTCTCCCTTGGAGCTATGACTGTATGCACCAGTGAAGCTGGAACCATTTAAGTTAATGAAGAGGAAAGGATAGTATTGGAAATGATGTTGTTGATGTTCTGATCTCCAAGTTAGCAATATATTTTTGTGTTTTATGTTTCTAATGTCCTTTTCTCTAATGTTTTATTTAGATTAATGATCTCATTTCCCTTTTCTATTGAATATGTATGAATCGTTGGTTCTATATGTATTTAGTATTTAGTATAGTTCTTACATTGGAGCATAGTTGATAACTGCAATATGTTACATAGCTATAAGTAGAAGTAACAAACTCTAACTCTGGTCTATCTTTTGCACTTTATTTGGTAAACTTAACATGCTTGCAGGAAACCTTGACCCATCATTAAAATCCCTGAAGAAGATGAGTAAAACCAGCTATCCCCCTGAACAAACAGTCACTTGCCCAACTTATCTTCCCCATACCATTGAGACCTGACACTCAGGTGCTTGAAGGCCCAGAGGATTCATTCTCTAAAAAACCTTTCCCAGAAAAGTTGGCCAGTACCCCAGTACCCAGTGACAACTTATCACTGTTGATAGGACCAGTCACAAAGTCTTGTCAATAGGAACACAATTGGACTTATTTGAACTACTCCTGAATCACTTGAAAGACAACTTTAAGACTATCAGGAATGCAAAGTAAAACACTTGTAGCTTTGGCTCACTAATAATGTGTATCTTCTTTTATTTTCAAGAAACATTCCCATTGGTAGGAGATGTTAAATGGGACAAAACCAAACTGGTCACCATGCAAATCAGTGAGCACATAGCTACACTGGGAGACAACTTTGAGATAGTCATGGATGAATACTTCAATGTATTCAAAGACCGAATGAAAAAGAGGGTAAGAATCCCTGAGAAACTCATTTAAAAATATAAGGATGAGATGTGCTTCATGGTTGACATAGACAATACATATATTAAGCTTGTTGTACCAAGGACAACATGGTTGCAACCATTAGAGTATGAGATCAACATTGATCTTTCAACTAAGGCAATTGATCCCTTGATCATTGAACCATTGGACAAGAAGCAACCAAAATTTGGAACATATGAAGAGGCTAAGACAAGAATAAAATCTAGCCTGGTTGTTAAGAAAATTGTTAGAAAGAAGGACAAAATGGTGAAGAATCTAAAGAAGATACTATCAGCAACCAAGGAAGAACCTAAACAAGATGAAGAAGTTCAAAAGGAGGAAGAAACTGAAGAATAGTTATTTTTTGGTAAAGATGAAGGAAAGGATGGCTCTAAGGAAACAGAGTTAGATTCACCACCTTCTCCACTAACTAAAAAGCCAAGGACAATAGCTGCTTCTAGGAATAGAAGCCAAACATCAAAAGATTCTACTCCTTCATCTCTAAAGAAAGGAAAGGTCAGGACTTACAAGAGGAAAGCTCCTGCACTGAAAAGAGGGAAAAACAAGAAAGGAAGGAAATACATAAGAACCTAAGAGGATATAGAAGACACTGAGCAGGATGAAGTTGTAGAAGAAGAAAGTGTCAAGGTAACACCTCCTGAATCTGTTGATGACATATGCAAATCTATTGCAAACTTTGGATCTATATCAGATTCAAAGGTGAGAAGATGGTTGAAGTTAGACCCAAAAGATCAGAATAAATTAAAGCATTCCATCATAGCCAAAATGTACAAATTTAAATATGTATTGATTCAATTTGAAGGTAGTTATATACCAAAGGAACTCTTGGATAGACTATACTCTCGTCAGACATTTTCATTGAAGAATGAGAAGGAAATAAGAGAGAGAGAGTACTTGTTTCTCTCATGCCACCTGAATCAAAGAAGGTTGAAATTGATGAAATGATGGAGAAGTATAAAAAGGAGTTCTCACCGAAGCTAAGAGCATACAAATTCCTTGAAGGAAAGCTTATAGAGCTTGAGCAGGACAGCCACACTAAATGGTGCAAGATAATGAATAGACCTACAAAGGAGGAAAGCCCCGACAAATACCTACAACAACAAGATGTTGATAAGGCAATTCAAGATGACACATCTATTGAGTTAGATAAAGAAGAAGATGTTACAACAGGCAATAAGACTCCAGATGTTGCAGATGAATCATGGCCAGATAACACAAATGACAACATTGTGGACATAAATATTATTGACATCACCGATGACCCACCAGAGGAAGTGAATAAGGATGAAGATGTCACTATCACAAAGGATAAAATCGATGAGTAGAACACAATAGGTGATACTACACAAGTGAATATTCCACGCAATATGCCAATATTGATACAAGCTATCAATATCCAACAAGAATCAATTAAGTCACCTAAGAAGGATACTCCAAAGGATACAGGGGAAGAGGCAAACAAGGATAACACTGATGGTCAGAAATACATCAGAGATACTCAATATATAACCGACATTGATAAGGTTACATGAGGAGATAAAGAAAAGGATACAGATACTCAAGACAAGAATGCAGAAACCAAAAGTGATGAAGCTAAGGACACCAATGAAGGAGACAAACCTAAAGATGGTACTCCTAAGGAAACCAACAAGCATGATACCAATGATGTTAAGGTGAATGTGTAGACTTCTTCAGACACTCGACAAGCTGAAACCGATGCCAAGTAGCAGAAAGAAGCATAACAAGTGACTTCATCGAGCACAATAGAGAAGGCTAAGAAATTGGCAATGGTTTTACATTCTAATGAGTCACAGAAGAAGAAGAAGAAATCAAAGAAGAAAAAGTTAGAGGTCACCCTGGATGAACTCATTGAAATACCTAAGTGTGACTGATCTACACTTGAATTTGAAGAATTACATGAATATGGAGAAATATGTCAAAGGAAGGCATTGCAAGAGAAGCTAAAGAAATAGCATAGGGACTTAATGGTACTAGAGACAACAAGGAACATACTACATCAAATAGTACCCGATGTTGATATTGATCAAACCAAGCCAATACTTGATCAATTAGCTACTCTAACCAATGTAATCATAACTCATAACATTGATGTTGAGAAGGCAATAGAGGAGAGAGGCAAGATGAAGTACCAACAAAAGCTCATAAAAAACATCAGCCAAGAAGTGGCGGTAAATAAGGTAAAGCTATCAAAATTTATCATTGAATTAGATCCAATCATATCTGAAGCTATAGCCTTAATTCAAACATTAAGCACAATAGACAAGTTCACTAAAGAGAATAGTGAAAACATTGCAAAGTTGGATACCGATCTAGCAAATAGTGCACAAATCTTAACCACCGATGGAGACAATGTAGTCAAACTGCATTATGATAAGATCATAGAGATTAAATGGTTAAGGAAAAAGCTGTGGGAGGTAGAGACACACTTTAGAGAAGAAGTAACCAAGCTCCAAGCTCAACTTCTACCAAACCTTACACTGCTTCAATGGCATATCAGTTCAGCAAGGCAACTGATAGCAACCCCAAAGATGTTTGTAGAATACAACATCTACAACATGCATTCAAAGATCACACTTGAGCACATGGCTCTGGAGAACCTCAAAGAACAATTAGAGAAGATGATGGAAAACATGAATTCTTCACACTCCCACATTTTTTATAATCTCTAAGGTAAATACCTTTGCCCTTAATATCAAAAAAGGGGGAACATGATGAGTACAAAATACAAAAAGAGAAAATGACATGTATTCATTCATTCATTCAGATGGGCAAATGGAAAATATGTATATGTATATTCATATGATAAAATGATATGTAGAAGGAAAGACATCATATGTATATAGTTATACTGACATATACATAGGGGGAGTCATTAAATGACTAAGGATTATATATGTTGTATATACTTAACATTTTGCTAGTATTTTGCACATATCATTTTTTGATACAAATGTCAAAGGGGGAGATTGATGACATTAATTTTCCATTAGTATGCAAACAACACTTTTAGTAAGCATACATTGAAAGACATGACTAAGCAAACTAAAGATCAGATATCAAGATATCACCAAAGATGACTAAGTACAAAGAGAACCGACAACACAACTTAGTGTGTAAACCAAAATCACAAAGAAGAAATATAAAGTGGAACCCGACATGAAAGATACAGTGCAGAATGAAAAGATAGTTAAAGTGCAACCGATAGAACAAAACCAAAGGACAGTCAAGTATGACCGACAGACAAAACTAAAAGTCAGTTGCAACCTGCAAAAAGTGGATCTGACTTCCACATCAGACAAAAAAGTGTATTCTATTTATAGGATATCTATTTGTTTTAAATCCATTTCTTTAGGGACAAGCTATATGAATGTAAGTGCTTTAATCAGTCTAACTGATTTAAAACACATAGACTAGGAGATCTAGGTACAAGTTGTAAACCTGATCTTAGAGTTAACATTGTTTTTATCAAAACTTGGTGAAGTCAATCCATCTATAAATAGATGATGCAATCATTCATTAATATGGATGAATAGAAGATGTGAAGAGAGAGGAGAACATGAATGAATCAAACAAGCACATCTATGGATCAGATTGATAGTTTCAAGAACAGGGACAACAAAAGGTGAAATTGGTTAGCAAGAACCAAGAACAGAGGATACCGAGAATCAAAGGTATTATTCAATCACAATTAGGTGATAATATTTTTATGTAAACTAAATTGGATCTGTATCAGCAATAGGAGATTGCATTTAGTAGGTCAATTTTTAATTTTCTATCATTCTAACAAGTGGGAGAAAAGTGTAAAAATCCTTTCAAGGAAGGTGGATTTAACAGTCCAACAACAAAGCTCTTAACCAAGTGAACACTCAATAGTGTTGTTAAATATCTTAATAGAGTATACTTTAATAGATCTCCATTGATACTCCTAACATGGTAGATCATCAAAAGTGATAAAAATTGTAAGACTTAACCAGCCCCTTCCAATCTACAGATAGTAAATATTTTGTGGGTGCCATCCCCATGGCAGTTTTTACTTCCTCACAGGAGTTTTCTATGATATCATATCTTGTGTTATATGTCAATTTACATTCATGAATGTTTCTATGAATGTTCACATGTATGTTAATGTTATGATTTGATATAATTCACATCAAGATAGTGTAAATCAGATTGAGTGGATATACAATTGATTACAAAGGTTAATTGATAAAAGGGATACAAAAGTTTTAGAGGTATCGATTCACCCCTCCCCTCTCAATACATACTTCCCATTAATCCCAATAGGTTAATACTTACATTTATCTTGTTTACAAAACTTTCCCTATGCAATTTAAACTATCTTTCATGGTTGATTCCTATACAAGGTCTTGACCAAGGCAAGCCCCTTCCCACAACTATTTCCCCTTTTTCTCTATGTGAAGGTGTAAAGGATAAAATAGATACCATGTACATTTGAAAAGTGAGGGAAGGTATGATTCTCCTCTTACCCCCAAATTCACAAAGGAAAGATCCAAATTGATTAACCACAAGAAAATTGTCAATGCACAAATGAATCAATCAATTAGAAATAAGAAGAAAGAGGAAAATATTACATTCCCATTTTGGAGGAGAGTGTGTAATAGATATGAAAATATTAAAACCTTAATTGAAATGAATTGAAGACAAATACTGACTTCAAAGTATAGAAGATCTGGAAATTGTTGTTTTCTAGTTTCTGTATTGAGTTTTTGGAAATTCTACAACTGGATCTGGAACGGAAACACAAAGACGGAGAAAACCCAGAAATATTTTTATTTTTTGAGTCAGGTCAACCTTGACCCAATTAGGGGGTGCAATCATACCCCTTTATGTCAACCTTTACCTGCACTTCTCTGATAGAAGTTTTGTTCGCGGATCCTGAAAGTTTGCCAAAAAAGGTATCTAAATCTGCTCTTTAATTTGTTGCTCTGTACCTGTACCTACAAGAAAAATGGATTTGTTTGTTGGGGAGGGGTTTGCCTTGGTTGAACCCTGGTTTTGGAATTAACCTTATAATAGAATTGAAATTGCAGTAATAAACAAAGTAAATAGAACAATTCACCTTGCTTATGTTGAAACCCTTGTGGAGGATTTGAATCCTTGGATCCACAAGTATGGATGCACCAAATGGATATAGAATGTAGGATGTAGGATGTATGATGTCTAAAATCAATTTCTTTTAGATCTTCAACACCAATCTTTAATGAATCTTGGAATAGGAAGAAGCTTGAATGGATATGGATGGAGAAATCTTCAACAAGAGGGCTCCATAGAGCTTGAACCCTTCAATGGCTACCAATGGATCTCCTTGATGAATTGAATCTTGAATGCTTGAATGATTTGATTCTTGAATGCTTTGATGGATTATGCATAGAATATCCTTCCTTCTTATCCTTCCATTATCATATCATGTCTTTATCATCTCATGCCCTTTTTCATCTTAGAAAATGAGAGGAGAAAGGATTCCTTACATACTAGTCTAGGGCACAAACTTATAGAGAGGCTAACATATGAGAATTAAATTCCAATTAGGCACATACCCATAGAAGTGGACCTATATTAAATATATTTTTAAGAGTCACCACTTTGGATCCTGAAATAGCCGATCTAGAAGCAAGAAATAATTCTTTCCAAACACCGACACCTAGAAATCTTTGAAATTTGGAATTTAGACTTTGGGTCAGGGTCGAGGTTGACCCTGACCTAGGTCAAGGTTGAGCTTGAACTTGACCCAGAAGGTCTACCTTGACCCTGAGGTCAAGAACCTCAAAATATCAGAGAAGGATACTAGAAACGGGTAGGAGAGAAGTGGAAAACAAGGCAGGATAGGGGAAAAACCATATCCAAGTCAAAGACCCATTCAAGGCATTTGACATGACCCCAAACCACTTACTCAGAGGGATAAACCAGTCCTAAATGTAAGTGCTTCCATTTTCCAATGATACATTTAGCCCCCACTTTAGAAACAGTATGGACTCGATGCAAACTATTGGTAAAGGAGATCACAAAGAAAACATAATCTTATTGAAATCAAAGGGACAAAGAAATCCTCAAGCCCCTAGGGACTCAAGTCTTTATCAACCCCAAGATTACAATAAGAGAGACATCACCAGTCAAAGAAAAAGAGAGAGAGGGTGTGATTACCTCGCTGAATGAGAACCTATGTCCCATTTTGAATCACACAAGGAAATAGTTCAAATGGAAAGATGGAGTTGAACCACCTAGTAAATGGGGCTACTCACTAGTCAATCCATCAAGGATTCACCCTCAAGAATATTCTATTCCAAAAGAGAAAAGCCAAAACTAGAGAGATCTGATCTTAAGGACACCTTCCGACCTTAAGGGATAAAAACTTTGTAAATTGAAACTGGAGGGATCAAGAGATCATATAAGGAAAAAAACCATGCTTTAAGTATTAGTCTCTAATCCATAAAGGGAAAAAAAAAATCAAGTTTGAAAATATTTTGGAAGTGCGTGTGTGCAAAAAGTGAGAAGAGTGCATGCCCCCATGTTAAAGTCACTGCTAACACTTTAAAAAGACAAATAGATTTAACAGAAACATAAACAACTCAACTGATTATGTTTCCACTACGAGATACCCCTAAGAGAAGACAAATCAAGAGAAATACCCACTAATACATTTGGGGTGAAATTGCGACAACAATTTGCGACGGGGGCAGATGTTATGTGATTTTGGCTTTTTTTTTTCAATTATAACCCGACAACGTCGCAATTGCGACGTTAACAGGATATAAGGCAAAAAAAGGAGAAAACGTTGTCATTTCTATGTTCAATAGCACCAAGAGGGATTTTTGCAGTCGTTGGGTAATTTGTATGTTGGACAAGGATCTCTGTGGCCAGGCATCTCTGCGGCGAAAGGGATTTTTCATTGATAGCTACTGCATTGTACATTCAGAATCCAAAAGGCTGAGAAAGGTATGATTTTAAACTTCACTTCCTACTCCTTTTGTCTCACCCTCTCTTCCCTTTATCATGCGCTCAGGTACTTTGAGCACCGCTTCTGTATTGTACACTAATTCATGCTCTAATAAACAACATTTTAATGATATCACCATTAAGGCCACTTTGTCATGATCTCCGCAAGCTGAAAATGAAACGCTCCAAAAACTCTTCCAAAGATCATCTTATTTTTGTGTCATTTGAAAAATATCATCTCAAACCTCTTTCTTTATTTTTTATATTTCCTTAGAAATATTTTCTTCATATCATTCCATGTGGTGATAGATTGCGGAGAAAGACCCACGAAGCATCACAATGTTGAATCTTGTAAGGTAGTTGGAAAAATTTTGAGCTTATGCACATTCGTCTAATAATCATATTTGTGGCATAAAACATCAAAATCAAATAGAAATATATCAGGTTCCTCTAGAGAAAGTCCTCTAAAAGTAGCTAGGGCAGAATGAGGAATTTTTTTCATCGGGTCATCTTCTTCATAG
>MU227323.1:92512-112048 GCA_018584345.1 Thuja plicata | reverse complement strand
TGAAATGGGTAAAGACAATCTTGTCAAGACTTTGTTCGGTACCCCAGCAGATATAACTTACAAGCATGTTGTGTAGTCACGATGATCTTTCAGCACAAAATTAATGTTTTTGCATGCCATTTTTTTTAATTCTATCTTGAATCCATCGCAATTGCGACATTTACCCCCCAGAATTATGACGGGGTCACTGTATTGGCGACGCCCAAAAACCGTCACAGTTGCTTGGGTGTTCGTCGCAATTGTGACATATACACATAGCATTACGATGGATTTCCTATATTGGTGATGCCCCAAATGCCGGGGTTGATAGGGCTACATAGTGACGGATTGAAGTCGTAATTGTGATGGAAAAGGAAAGATGTCGTATTTTGTGACTAAAAAATGGCGACGTCTATTCCTGTCACAATTGAGACACATGGATGTCCCAATTGTGACACATAGCCGTCGCAAATCGACCCCAAATGTATTGGTGACCACATAAACATAAAGAGAACACATAATGGATCTACCTACTATGGGGTCAGTATGATCATAAGATTATATATATATATATATATATATATATATATATATATATATGATATTATTGCAAGTGAATTGACATCATTCCCCAAAGAAAGTAGAACTACAATCACAATGGAGGAAAGAAAATGCAAGAGTTACGAAGAAGATTCTTTTCGGACCACAACATGGAGACCAAAAATAATTAGTGCTACCATGTCACACATCCAAGCGGACTACATAAGGAAAACATTTACAAACAATAGCATAGGTACAACATAACATGAAAACAACATATAGAAGAATAGAGATACATATAGAGGAATAGTATAATAGGTTTGATTCCTTTATCACCTTGCACTAACAAAGTAACATGGGTCATATAAAAGAATCTAACAAACATATAGAAAACACATTACGAGAGAAGCACAATACAACATGCAAACACATAAAAGGCTACCATGGAGGACAAGCCAATCAAGCGCATCGACTATTCTCCCCATCTCAGTCTATATCATTTAAGGGAGGTGGGAAACTCGCAAGAGGGACTAAATCCTACATAGTAGGAATAATAGCTAGTTCCAAACAAGGATCCTCTTGAGAATCGCTATGTTTGATACTAAGTGTAATTATCAATTGTGTTGAAAGCATATTAGGTAAATGAGTATCAATATCAATAGTCTCGTATTCATCATTAGCATCAATAGAATCATCAAGAGTGTCTTATTCATCAAGATTAATCAAAATAGAATCTAAGATATGAATAGAGTCATCATAATCATTCATCTTAACATTATTATTAACTATTGAGATTAATGTGAAGTAGTTTTGAGAGGGGAGGGGTGAATCAGTACATCTAAAACATTTAACTCTTTTCACCTTTCATCATTAGTAATCAAACTTTACTATATTATCGACCATATCCGATGTTCTTTCTTATGCATGTAGTATTAATTCATAAACTTAATTATATGAAATATTCATAGAAACATTCATGAAAGTAATAGACACATAACACAAGTTATGATATCACAGAAAACTCTTGTTAGGAAGTAAAAATTGTGGTGGGGATGGCACCCACAAAACTTCACTATCTGCAGAATGGAAGGGATCCAGTTAAGGCTTACAATTTGATCACTTTTGATGATCTACCCTATTAGGAGTATTAATGTGGAGACCTGTTAGGATCTAATCTGTTAAGAGCTTTAGAAACACTGATTTAGTGTGCACTCAGTTAAGAGATTTACAATAGGATTGTTAAGTCCACCTTCCTTGAAAGGATTTCTTAAGTGTACCCCACTTGTTAGAATGTGTACAATGTGTTTGACCTAACTATATGAAATCTATAATTCCTGATTATAGATCCATTAAATATTAAAATATATTAATATCACCTATAGTCATTGATTAAAACATTTTCCTACTCGTCGATAGCCTTTGTTCTATTCTTAAAAAATGATTTGATCTTTGTCTGTGTTGCTGCTTGAATTCTCTTGCCTGATCCTTAGATGCTCTTAATGGCTACAATAATCATCAAACAACATGTTCACAATTGATTGAGCATCTATTTATACAAGTTATTTGACCTATTTTAGAATCATGAATTATAATGTTAACTCTAGATCCAAGGTATACAACTTGACCTTGATCCTTTAGTTTGCACGTTTTAAATCAGTTAAACTGATAAAAAAAATACTAATTGCATTTCTTTTCCCACACGTAATGGATTTAAAACAAATAAAGAAGCTAAATATAAAACTTTAGTGATTTATCTGACGTGGAAAGTCAGATCTACTTTTTGCGAGATGTAACTAATTGTCGGTTCTTGATCATTGGTGTGAACTGAAAGTCTTTCGGTGTTCCTTCTTTGAACTGATTGTCGGGTTCCCTTCATCTATTGGGTTCCACTCTTGACTGTATCGTCAGGTTGCATTGTTGGTTACTCGTTGGGTTCCTTTGTCCTTGTTTTTATCGGGTAACACTAAATAGTGTTTGTTGAGATGCTTTGTACTTAGCAGTATCGGTAACCTTGGCATCGGCTAGTGTTGTGCCCTATCTGTCGGTGTAATATAAACTGATGGTGTTTATCATTTTTTTTCTTTGCATATACTAATGGAAAAATATAATGTCTTTAATCTCCCCCTTTGACATTAGTATCAAAAATTGATATGTGCATAATACTATAGTATTTAGTATGTACACCGTGTATATATCCTTGTCATTATATGAATCCCCCTAACTGTATTCATCAGTATAGTATAAGTATATGTACATGTATAGTTGCCTTTGTACTATACATTCCCCTTTTTATTGTTTCCTCTTTCTAATTACTGACTATACAAATAATTTCTTCCTTTCATTTCCCCCTTTTACTGATTGACTATACATATCATTTCCCCCTTTTTTGATAATCATGACAAAAATGTACAACTTATAAGTTGTCAAAAATGTGTAGAGGTAGATGTATGAACTAAAATTTCTAGTTCATTTTTTTTCTCTAAGGCGCTCGATGAAGGTTTTGAAGATGAAACCTCTTGTGCCTTTTGGTCAGGGTTCACATATCGGTTAGGTGAAGACATTGTAACCACCTGAATTTGGTCTATTCCAACTATGGACCCTATTTTCCCTAAGTGTGATCATACCCTCAATTATGTCCAAACGACCATGTTACTGCTTGGCATAATTCTTCAAATCAATTTAATGTCCTAGGTGATTTTTATCACTAATTTATATTAACTATTATAGCCATATGATTCAAATCACTTCAAACCAATTAAATCAAACCAAATTCAAACATGGCTATAGTATTTAATTATGAAAGAATTAAATAAATCCCTAAATCAATTACCCACTTGCAAATTAACCCATTCCCCTAGCCTATTTAATTTAATTAAAATGGCTATAGTCCCCTAATTATTAAAAAGCAATTAAATTGTTTAAATAATTAGTTTCCTATTTTTGAATGAATTAAATAATTTTAATTCATTTAGTTAATATTCACCCTTGCTAATCTAATCCTAATCCTAATTCTACCCTAATCCACCTCCTAATTTTTTCACATTCCATTAAGGAATGATTAGCAACTCAACCCACTTGAGAAAGTCCACTTTCTCAAGCTTGACTTTCCTAAAAGTCTACCTTCTCAAGTCATCCTCTTACACTCTCCCCATGCTTCTTTAAGGCTTTCATTAATGCCTCATTAATGAAAAGGCCTTAAGCCTATGTCTCCTTCATGCCTCATTAATTCCCAAGGCATTAATGGCTCTTACACCTCCATTAATGAGCCCCTCAACTCATTAATGAGCATTATCTCTCCTCTCTCTCTCCCATTCTTCTATAAATAGAAGCCATTTTTTAGAGTAAAAGAGCCTTCACCTTAGATTGTAAATGCATTGTTATGCTGCTAGATTAATCTTAGAATCATATTTCACTTATTATTTCATGCTTTTTCATTATTCTCATTTCCACTCTTAGAGCTAGAATGCATGTTTTCTCAACTTTTTAGCTTGTTTTTTTAAACTAAAACCCTTCATGCTAGGTTGTATATGTCACTGATTGTACCATAATCTGAGGGATATTATGTTACTAATCACACTCTTCTTAGTTAGAAGGTAATAGGTCAATATTAGTGGATTTTGTATGTTTATCTAACCTTTTTACACTAATGCAATGAATTATTAATGTGTTGTGTCTCTGTTATCAGGTTCCCAAATACACACGCACATTTTTGGCACCCACCGAGGGGCATTATTTTCAACTTGGCCTCATTTTCTAACACTTTTTAATCAATTTGCATGTTCAAAAATTAGTTACAGGATCATTTTTAACCTTTCTAGATCGCATCTGGGATACGCCCTCGCACCGCAGAAAACTAGGCTCGCATCTGGGATTTCCCGGGCCATTTTTGGTTTAGGCTCACATCTGGTAAGCATGGGCTTGCATTTGGTGTAAAATCTCACATACGGTATACTGCATCGCATTTAGTAGAATTTTAGGCTGACATCTAGTTAGAAAGCTTGTGCATTCAGTTTACCTAATCCTAACATTTTGACAAGTGGTGTTTGTGGTATTTTGTAGCTTAACAAGTGTTTGTAGGTTATTTTTGGAGGTTTTCATGGAGTTGAACTAAATAGATACTAACTTGGTTTTACAAGTTGCCAACCCCCCATCTTGACCTCTATTTACTTGTTTTCAAAATCTAAGTACATGTTCCAATTTATCACTAAACTGACTAGAGGATTATGCTCTTTTCCTTTTAAGGAAAATCAAAAACTCATACATCAGTTTATGGATTGAACAAAATTTGGGGTCAGTGAACGAAAAAACACATCATTTAATTCAATTTGGAAATAGTAAATGAACAATACAAAGCACTAAATATGTGGGATCAATGAACAACTCAATCGTATAATTCTTTTTTGGAAATAGAAATTGAACAAGCAACTCACTAAATTTTGTGGTTAATTGAACAAGGCAAACTTTCATTTTCAAGCATCCTATTTTCTTTAAAATAGAACAACTAAATTGAGCTCAACATAGCTTGAAGGAATGAACTTTACTTTAAGTGTTTTGGGAGAAAACGACTTAGATTAGGAGAGTATGCTCTTCTTCTTAGGAAGAATCATAAATCCAGACATCCAAAGCTTGCCAATCCTAGTTACATATCATTTAAATAGAAGAGGGCCTTCTGGTTGAGGAAAAAATCTCCCGGGAATGACTCAAGTGAGAACAGGTTTTACGCTGACCCTTCCAACTCACTATAAATAGTTACTTCCTCGTAGGCCAAAGCCTCGAAAGATGGAACTGGTTTTGTTCTTGGAAATTTGACATCATTCCTTGAACATATCTAGGTATACGTAGAGCGGAGCTGCTTGAATCTTGCTTGTGAGACTACATATATTCAGGTACTCATAGGGCTATACGCCTAAATTTTTCCTTGTGCAATTCTATGGGGGATAGTTTTGAATGGATTTCCCAATAATCTACAACAACTTCAACTGAAATAATTCCCAATTTATCCCCAAAAGGGTGATAATCTTTGTTCAAGGCAAAAATTAATTGCTCCAAGACACTCGTCATATTGTGCCCTCACTTGCATTTGGAGTCGGCTAATACAGCATCATGACTAGAGCCATTGCATGCTTGGTGATGGTTGTATTCTTCTTAGCATTTGAGTGTGTACCTAAGTCAATGAGAAAATATTTTCATCCTCCACCTAGAGAATAGGAAAAGATGAGTGTTTGTTTCACCCTCTTAACAATGCAAAATTGTTTTACATGTTCAAAAGATCATTAAAAAGATAAGCTCCTCAAAAAAATCAAAAAAATTCAAACCCTAGAGTACAAGTGTTTTTCAAACCTTACGACACCTCTTGACACAATCTGGAAACAAGCAACTTCACGCACTTCAAAAACAAACTTTTTAGAACTAACCAAAACTAACAAAACATCATAAGATCACATCCTATATTTCCCAAGTCGCATTGAGTATTTAGGATCACATTTGGTATCACTGGGTCACATTTAGTCAGCAAACAATTGTATCCAGATTCTAGGATCACATATGGTACCATCAGAGGCTCGCATCTGGGAGCTCGCATTCAGGATAGTAGGTATCTGTAGGCATTTTTCTTATGAAGTCTCAGTTGATTTAGGTACCCTTTTTACTCTTTAGCTAGTTCATGTTGTCTCTTCTGGTCTCCCTGTTATATTTCAAAAACACTTTCAAAAATTCCATGTTGCATGCCTCGTCAATCTTTCATGATTAGTTCAATACGTGTGGTCTACCCATTTTCTATCAACCACTTGGTTCCCAGCTCACTATTAGGGCATTCTAACCCTCTGACACTGGAATCATTTACATCCACCAACAACAAATAGTTACTTTTACCTAGACACGCCCACTTGAATGATCTGAAATCCTTACTTGCAATATTGGGAAACGTTAACAAAGTTGAGAAACAACTTCATGGTTAACACGAGATGCAACAAGTACACAGCTAAAGGATCAAAAGTGCCTCCTAAGACACCACACTTCCAAGGAGAAACTTCTCGCAGTTCTCTTCTTGATCTAGATTCTCCTCAAATGGATAGCAACACTCACAAATGGAGTAAGGCTTTTGAAGATTATAATGATGGAAAACGTGAAAAATTTGAAGCCACAAAAGAGGAAGAAAGACCCAAGTTTGAACATAATCCATTTGGATCAGACAGTGAAGAGGAGATCCCCGAAGATGAATACAAAAAACTCAAACAAAGTAAACAGATCCACAAGCTATTGGAATGGATAATCAGTGATGATAAAGAAAAATACTTCCTCCATATGCCATCCACAGGTGTCAAATTACCCAAAGATTATGATGTGGAAAAACTCAAGCAGAAGGAGATACCAAACCCAATATCTATTCTCACCAAACAGCTCAATCTAATGCAAATAGAGCTCACAAACCTCAAACAAGAGGAGAAACCTAAAATGAAATACTCTTTGGACACCATTTGTCCATTTCCTTTTGACAAGAGTATCACTATGGTCCCATTTCCCCCCAATGTGGCAAGGCTAAAGTATGACAAATACACAGGAGAAACGGACCCCCATGATCATGTAAGGGAATTATGTGCTCTAAGCATTGAGTACATGCACAAACCTACATACCTCATGCGACTAATTTTAGGAATTCTAGGAGGTAATGCCATGGAGTCGTTCTCAAAACTAAACCCTAAGGTCAAGACATTTGAGGAGTTGATCCAATGATTCATTCAACATTACTCCTACAACATTCAACATGATGTAACTATGATGGACCTATGTAACACCAAACAACAAACTGGAGAATCATTCACACACTTCCTCCAAAGATGGAGAAAGATCTTTGCATGGTATTCAAGGGTCATTCCCGAAACAGAAAAGATGGAAATCTTTATTAACAATCTAGTACCTGAATTAAGCTACACTCTGCAGATGCAAGATTATCCTAGCTTTGATAGGATGATTAAAAATGCCCTCCGTATTGAGGAAGTCATGGTTAAAAGGGGAGAGATCACCCTTCAAAATGACAGCAAGACCAATAACTCCAACTCCAAGCCAAAGTAGTGGAAACAAAACAAAAATGTTTTTAATGACGGAGTGGTTGATACCTCTAACATTAATCCTAAACCTGAGGCATTTAATCTAACCAATGGCATGCAAGCAAGAAAAGTTACTAAGATAACACCTCCCATCTCCAAAGTGAACAATGATAACAACAAAGAACAAACATGGACTTCCAAACCCCAAAGAATGTTCACTCCTTTGGGGGAGCCTCTTGAGACTATTTTGAAAACATTGGTGGATAACAAAGTTCTTACGATTCCCGATCCTAAACCATGGAGCCAATGGTCAAACCCAGGTGGTGGGATGATAACTCCTACTGTGTCTTTCACAAAAACAAAGGGCACAAGACTAACAATTGTCTCAAGCTTAAACATGTTATCCAAGACCTCATCGAAGGAGGTAAGATCAAAGCTGACGGACATACTACCAATGAGGATCATACAACATTTAACAAACCCTTTCCTAATTATAATCAAGGAGAAACATCTAAAAGCAAGGGTAATGAGGTACACTACACCTATTCCAAAAATGACAATGTGATCAATATGCTTGATATTAAAATTGAATCCATCAATGTGATCACAATTAAAGGTATCTCATCCCACTTAAATGTTGTAACACAGAGCCAAGCACAGGTCACAATTAAAGGACCTCCAAAACTGACATCTACATCCAAGGTTCCTATTGTCACTATTCCCAAACCAACTGCAAAACACATGGTCACTATCCCTGGAGAAAAATATGACTTGGTAGACCAATTGAAACGAACCTCTGCCAAAATTTCCATTTTTGAGTTGCTCAAGATATCCACAGTACATAGAGAAATCCTAGAACAGGCTCTACATGCTGCTAATGTTCCAAAATATATTGATATAGATAAGTTTCAATTGATGGTCAGTCACATCTTAGCGCCACACTACCTCTCCTTTTCTGAAGAGGATGACAAGTCATTGACCCATCCACACAATCAACCCCTTCATATTGAAGTCCTTATTCATAAATCATGTGTTAGATGTGTGTTGATAGATGGAGGCACAAGATTGAATATTTGTACACTAGATCTAATCAAGAAACTGGGTCTCTCAGAACAAACAATTGACTCTAGAAATAAGATCACCATCAAATCTTATGATGAGGAAGAAAGGTCCTCCAAAGGTCTTATTGTTCTACCTATTAGGGTCAGACCGATTGAGATAAATGTCCTATGTCAAGTTCTAGATCTACCTTTGGCCTACAATATCCTACTAGGGATACCATGGATTCATGAGATGCAAACTATACCATCCACTTACCATCAATGCATAAAATTCCCACACAATGGGGTGGAAGTGATAATTCCTGCTGATGCTAGCTACACTTGCAACAATAGTAAAGTTGGTAGTATGATCCCACACAACAAAGAAGCTATGGATACAGTTACTCCTAAAACTACCAAGGAGATGGTTATAAAGAGTTTTAGCAAGACCTTGAAACTTGAAGAGACAGGTATCAGAGAGTACAAGCTGGACCTGACTCCCTCACTGACAGAACTTTCGGTGTCACTAAGATCCTATGGAAAACCTTCATCGACATTCACACCTCTAGCATTTAAAGAGCCAAAAGTACACAAGGTAACTAGCATGATAAAGGCATCCACATCTTCTTTAGATAACACAGAAGAACATTCAGTCTTGGATTGGCTTTACAAAGGCAAACCGGTGGAATCTGAGGTCAAACATGTAAAGATATCCCTAAAATAGTATGGAAAGGGATATGATTTCCTCACACAAATGGGTTACAAAGGAAAGGGACCTCTAAATGATACAGGATGAGGGATTGTTGAACCTATACCCATGGATTTCTGCAACACCAGAGATAAAATGGGACTGGTTTTTAATACTAAAGTTGATAAACCTGCTTCCAAGAATAGTCCTCCTTCTGAGACAGAGAGCGATAAAATAGATGACATAGTACTAGAACCATGGCCTTATGAAAGATTACTACACATTGGTACAGAGAATCTTGAATATCAAGGAGAACACTATGTACCTAGCTTTGAGGTACCACAAGATCTTCACACTCCTTTGCTAGCACAACCTCCCATTCAAGAGGTAGGAGACACCATAGGAACAATCAATCAAGAGGTACTCGGCCATAGAATTTACATCCTAAATGGGGGTAATTGGTCACAATTTCACATGTCCTTGATCTACCCCACTTTGACTTGCAAGCAGCTAATTGAGTACATCAAATAAACATTGCTAAATACTTAAATAGATCTGATGATGATGTCATAGACTCTCATGACTAAGAATGGGATCAGCTATCTATTTCCTATGAGGATATTGGAGTGGATACAATTCACATGTTTGCAACTCCCTCAGCTCCTAGTAAACAATCTAACACTCCTCTCAATAATATTGATCCTCCTGAAGCAGAAGAAGAGTTCATTCTCCCAATCATTGATGGAGACACTGGTGAATACATAAGTCTAGAATAATTTCATGGGCTACCAGCAAGAAGCCTCCTTTTATGGAGAGATGATGATGAGACTTCTACTGATGAGTCACTAGAGTTTGGTCCACATATGACTAACAATGACCCTTTTTATGATGATCTCACTCTTATTGATCTAAATATCAAAGAAATTAACTTAACATACCATGTCATGTCAGTTAATGGTCTTGATGCTAACACAATGTTGTCCTTCCCATAATCTAACTTCCTAACATTGATGCATCGAGGCCTAATTGATTGGACTAAAATAGATCCTACTCCTATCCTTGAATTTTCCAATGACCACACCCTAGCTTGCTATCTCAATGTTTTTGAACCATACCCTTCTTTGACTGATGCAAGGAGTGAGAACATGTCATAGGAGGATATCAATTTTCTTAGTCACAAACTGAAAAATAAAAATAAAAAGTGGACTAATAGTGAAAACCACTCTATGGCAGTATCAGATCCCAAAATAGTAAAGAAAAAAGTCACATCCAATGGTGAAAACCTCTTAGAGGTGCCAAAGGATGAGACTCTTGATATCCTCCCTGAACACTTTCAGGAAAGATCTTCAGTATTGATTGAACCAACACAGCCAGTAAACTTGGGCACTGTTGAAAATCCTCAAATAGTTCATCTCGCACAGTCTTTATCAGAAGAAGAGAAATTACAATTCACAAAGTTCCTAAAAGAGAAGAATATCAAATTTTCATGGTCCTACACTGATATGCCAAGGCTAGATCCTAATCTCATCATGCACCACTTATCTATAGCTCCTGGGATCAAACCCATGAAATAAAAACTTAGAAAGATGCATCCTCATGTTGAATTACTGGTAAAAGTGGAGCTAGAAAAGTTGTTAAAAGTTGGATTTATGAGAGTTATTGCCTATGCAGGGTGGATCTCCAATGTAGTCCCCATTTCTAAATTAGATAAATCTATCAGGATCTGTATAGACTTCAGAGACCTAAACAAAGCATCTCCAAAAGATGACTTCCCTCTACCAAGCATTGACATGATCATAGATCTTACAACAGGCTTTTAGATGTATTCATTAATGGATGGATTCTCTAGCTATAATCAAATCAATATCACCCCTGAGGATTTAGAGAAAACCGCATTCACATGCACATGGGGCACCTTTTGCTAGAATGTTATGCCTTTCGGGTTAAAGAATGTCGATGCAACATATCAAAGAGCCATGACAACAATATTCCATGACATGATGCACAAGAACATGGAGGACTATGTCAATGACACATTGGCTAAATCTAAGGAGAGAGGTACTCACATTGCTGACCTAAGAAAGATATTGGATCAAATGGAACAGTTCCAACTCAGGCTCAACCCAAAGAAATGTGCCTTTGGGGTCCAATTAGGAAAGCTCCTAGGATTCATAGTATTAGAAAAGGGAATCGAGGTAGATCTTGCAAAAGTAAAAGCTATTCTAGAGATGGCTCCTCCATGTAACATCAGTCAAATGAGGACTCTACAAGGGAGACTCCAGTCCATTAGGAGATTCATGTCCCAACTTTTAGATAGGGCACAACCCTTTACTAAACTACTACATAAAGGAGTTATCTTCAAATGGGATGAACATTGTGAAGCAAACTTCAGAGAATTGAAGGGGTACCTGGCTTCTCCACCTATTCTTATGGTGCTGATTCATGGAAAAACCTTACTCCTATACATTTCAGCTATGACTACATCCCTAGGAGTATTACTAGCGTAAGAAGATGAAACAAATAAAGAATGATCTATTTACTACATTAGTAGAACACTAGTCACTTATGAGCTCAATTATAGCATTATCAAAAAAGAATGCTTAGCTATCGTCTTTGCATCACAAAAATTGAGACATTATATTCTCTCTCATACAGTGAAGCTCATTGCTAAGATTGATCCTCTAAAGTATATTTTGAATAGAACAGCATTAACAGGATGTTTGGCAAAATGGGTCCTGATTCTAAGCGAGTTTGACATTGAATATGTAGAACGAAGAGCTATTAAAGGATAGGTACATGCAGATCAATTGGCTGATTCACCACTCCAGGATGATAAACCTCTACTAATTGAATTTCCTAATAAAACAATCATGCATCTCACTGAACATCCATGGAGGATGTACTTTGATGGCTCATTCACTCAACAAGGATTTGGAGCCTAAGTCCTCTTCATAACTTCGCAAGGATACAAAATTCCCAAATCTTACAAATTGATGTTTCCATGTACCAAAAATATCTCAAAATATGAAGCATTGGTCAACGGTCTCAGGCTAGCTATGGAATGGAAGATCATAGAATTACACATGTATGGTGACTCCCAACTAATTATCAATCAATTCAATGGGGAGTATCAAACAAAGGATGAAAATTTGATGCCCTACAAACAATTGATTGATGATCTAAAGAAGTACTTCATCTTTGTCACCTTCCAACAGATACCAAGATCAGAGAACAAAGTTGCGGATGCTATGGTTACCTTGGCATCTATGTTACAACTGGAAGAACATCAATTCTGCTATGAATTCTTGGTGGAAGAAATATCCTATCCTTCCTTTGCTAACCTTGAATACTAGGTAATATGTACCTTGAATACCCCAGACCAATCTCGGTATGCCAATATCATTGCTTACCTTTTCGACCAAACCATTCCCACCAATCTATCCAGAAATGAGAAAAGATCCCTGATTAGGATAGCATCACATTACGTCCTCATAACTAACAACCCATATCGATGTGGTCTCGACGGTACACTTCTTTGGTGTTTAGAACTCAAAGAGTCTGATCTAGCATTAAAAGATGTCCATGAAGGTGTATGTGGATCACACTCAAACAGCTTTTCATTAACCAAGAAACTGCTTAGAGTATGCTATTATTGGCCTACCATGGAGAAAGATGCTATTCAATTTTTAAAAGCATGTCTTAAATGCCAGAGACATGGAAACCTTATCCATGCTCTTGCTAGAGAACTTATACCTTTCATAACACATTGGCCATTTCAGCAATGGGCCTTTGACTTGGTTGGACAAATATATCCCAACTCTTCAAATGGACACAAGTTTATCATTACGGCAACTGACTATTTCACAAAGTGGGTCAAAGTTGTGTCGCTAATCAAAGCCACTAGTAGCAAACAGGTGGCTATGTTCATTCTAAACTACATTATTTGTAGATATGGGATACCCTCTTCAATTGTAACAAACAATGGGGGCCAATTTAAAAATCAAGACATTGATGACCTTTGTGAACAGTTCCATATTACTCAACATTGTTCCTCAGTCTATTATCCTCAAGGTAATGGATAGGCTAAGGCATCAAACAAGAATATTCTCAAAATCCTACACTGAACTATGAGCAAGTCTAGCAGAGACTAGCATCTACAACTGAATCTGACACTATGGGCCTATAGAACAAGCATCTGAACACCAACTAGAGCCACGTTATTTTCTCTAGTCTATGGCGATGAGGCGGTGCTACCTATTGAGGTTGAAATCCCATCTTTGTGGGTATCTTTACAAGGACTGGTTATTGATGAGCAGTACCACATAGAAAGGTTGAATTCTCTGGACCTACTAGATGAGCGCAAACAACAAGTGTTCGATCACCTAAAAGTGTATCAAGCAAGTATGTCCAAAGGTTACAACAAAAAGATGAAGCCACACAAATTTGAAGTGGGAGATCTCGTCCTCAAGGAGAATCATAAGAATCAGCCTAATAGGGAGTATAAAGTAAAGTTTGAACCTAACTGGCTAGGACCTTATGTTATCACTGCCACTTTTGGGACTGGAGCTTATCAATTAGCTACACCTGAGGGCAATGTTATTTCAGACCCTATCAACACTCTACATTTGAAGCGGTTCTACACTTAATGTTTGGCTAGCAGAGCCTGTACAGCAAAAAGTTCTTGCAAAACACCAAAAACATTCAAAAATTTGATCCTGAAGAAATCCAAAAATAGTGGAAAAGATCCTACAAAAAGGGTATCCTTTGTGAAAACCTGGTAAATAGGCGCCTTGATACTATAAAAACATTAAAAAAAAATGCAAAAATAGCAAAAAAAATTGAAAAAGAGAAAAGTGCCTTGATGAGCACCTGGTAAAATAGGCATCTTGGTAGCAAAAAGAAAAAGCAAAATATCTTGCCAAGTGGTGAAGACCTGGCAATCAGACGTCAATTATGTTATGTGCCCATCTATCAATGTGCTAATAATACTAGGCCTTCATAATTCTTCCTGTGCTCGTAGGCTGACATCATTTTCCTACATGACTATCTTATCCTCGCTTGGGATTTTTCTATCTTTACATCTTAGTAATAAGTCATTTTTCACTGGGGGCATCTTTGCTAGTATAGTCAGTTGTGGTTGCTAGGTTTCTCTAGGATGGTTTGCCTCTCAAACACAATGTTTCTTGACACATGCAAAACAATGTCACTTTCAAAAAAAGGGTGTCTTTTCAAACACCACATATCTAGACATGGCAGTGTTCCTACGAGGCTATATTGGATATCAAACAGGAACAAATTACCCTATCAATGCATAGACATGGAACACCATATTTCTAGTATTACAACTTTTTGATTGATGAATCTCTACTGTGTTTGACATATGAATGAACAAGTACTACTTAAACACATAGTTTTCTATTGATTTGATTATGATTCTTTTATATCTTGATGATGTTTTCAACTAGGGGCATCTAAGTAATTATAAATTTTATTTGATTGATTCTCAATTGATGATTTATTATGTCTTCTTAGTTACTCAATGACGTCTGCGCAAAGACACAGAGTCGCAAGGATTGGGGGCATAATTTTTTCTTAAAATTTATGTGTATGGTGATTGTTCCAAATAAACCTATAAATTTCACCTAACTTGGATGTTTATGGTAAGAGTTACTACTATGGGTGGATAGCTGCATATATCTCAATCTTCATTATGTGTAAACTACGATGAGTCTAAAACAATTTCCTTGTCTATTTTCTGATCCAAATTCTCCCTAAAGTATACTAATCATAATGTACCCAAGGATATGAATTTTCAAGGTCATTGCGGGTCCAATATCTTGCCTTAATTAGAATCTATTATATTAAAAGGAAGGTGACTATTTTGTTATCCTGGCTTCTATGCCTTGATGCCTAAGTCTATTTCCAACATTTTAATAAAATATAGTATTCATATTATCATAATATCAGTGGTTATTAGTGATGATCGTACTATCAGGTGGTATCCATTCCAAAAAGTGCCCAATGATGATAAAAATGTTAAAATATTTGCTAATCAGTGACAAGTCCTAAAGAGCCTGCATATCATTTTATATCATCATAACATGGTACAGATCAAAGCATAAAGAGTATCAGAAATCATAAAGAGTATCAGTGTATCAGTGAGCATGAAGAGTATCAGTGTATCAGTGCACCCAAAATGAATTAGATATACATATATGAATGTCATCTAAAAAAATAGATCTCAGAAGGATCCAAATATACAAAAGAAGGGATCTTAGTAGGATCCATATATACATATATGATCTCAAAATTTACATGTCATACAAATGATACAAAAATCAACTCTGTCCTGCCCCCTCTCCCTTTTCAGGAAGAGGAGGAGGAGGTGGTGCAAAAGGCACTACTGGAGGAGGCATGGCCCCCTCTAACTGATGGGCCACTCAAGAAAATGAAGGTACTCTCTGCGCCTCTAGAACTACTGCGTGATATGGGGCATAATAATATGTGGCCCTCTATCCCTGATGGACTATTGTCTAGGCCTATGCATTCCTCTCTGTCCTTAGTCTCTCCAACTATAAATCCCTATCTGCTAGTAAAGCATCGACAGTAGTACCCCTAGCCTCTAATGCTGTGACTTGGGCTCGGAGTTGCTCTCTCTCCTGCTCACATCTAGATAAGGGGTCTCCATCTCAACCTTTATCCTAACCCTATGGCCTATCTGGTGGTCCCTACTTTTGCTGCCTCTACTGATACCTAGGAAGAAGTGGACTGGTATCTCTCTGTGGAGCTAAAAATCTGAATCGGGTACACCAACCCTCTCCACTACCACTAGCACCCCCTGTATTAATGGCCTCTCCGCCACCACCCCTATCATCTCCATCGGGCCCATCATCCAGAGGAGGACGCCTGCCATCTCTACCACCATCTCTCCCACCATCATGGCCCCCATGTCTCCCAAGAGCCTTATCTCTACCTCCTCTACCCCTGATGGGATGGTCATCAAGATCATAATCAAGAGGCTCCTCTATGCGAGGAATGATCTCCTCCCAAATAGTAAATCGAGGAAATGGGTATTGGAGCCTCTCCACAACATAACCATCAGATACACCTGCATCCTCTACATCTAGCTAAAGATCCTAGTCTATAGCAACCATGTCCCTGATCTCCTGATGTGTAGTCTTGTAGGTCAACTGTGCACCCCATAGAGGTGTATCATCTCTGGTACCGGCATATACTACAATATCCTCTATACGGCCCTGTCACCAACCATACTGCCTCAGAACTCTGGTGATAAAAAAACACTCTATAATATACCTCATCCAGCCAATGAGATATCGGCTCTGACACAAATACGACACCTGTCGGGCATCAAAATTCCACACCTCACAATCTAGGTATGGTCACCACACGACCTCTGTCATATCATTGAATAATTGACGCTAGTACTCAATCTTGCCCAAATGGGGCTGCTGTAAAAGGCCTACATACATATATACATAGGGTTGCTCAAGTGCCCTCTGTCTATCAACAATTGGCCATGTCACAGGGATGTGCTCCCAAGCTCAGATCTGAAGAATAAGAATCCCCATAGTCATACTGCGGGTATAATGATATACGATCTCATGGAGCTCTCTATACATGTAAGCTAAGATATAGCTCCCCCAGGCAAATTGCTGATGATGGAAAACCATCTGCTTAATCATGCTCACCCAACCGACCATGAATCCGTGCTGGCCCCTATCTGACATGAGGATGCTGCCTACCAAACCTGCTAAGTACATAGATAATTGATCATAGTGATCGACCATTTAATCCCATGAAAAGTATCTCCGGTCTATGGTATCATCATGAAAGAATATACGTGTAGCACCAATCACCACACCAGCTTGGGCTCAAAGAATACCTCCTATCTGACCATCAGCACCTGAAGTATCCTCCAGAAATCCTCCAGAGTCACAGTAATCTCTCCTATCGGTAAATGGAAGGTGTTGTGCTCTGAATTCCATCTCTCGGCAAGAGCAGTCAACAACCCACAGTTTACCCTGATCTTAGGTAAACCTATCAAGGACCGTAATCCACATCAGATCACAGTCATCTTCTCATCATTTGATAAACATCCTGAAAATGTAAGGACGCACGCAAGGTAAGTGCCGCAAAATGCGACTACCTCAAACTGGGCCTGATTTTGGACAAAACAACAATACATCAAAATCCTATCTACAAATAGGGGTAGACTCCTAAACAACTAAGTCATTCCAAGTTTGCAAGATGCAAATAGATCAAAACACATTAAGATTCTAAGTCTTCTACCATATGCAATCCTGGAAATACAGGATGTGATTGTGTTTATCGGATGTGATCCCCGAAAGACAGGATGCGATCCTAAATGCAGGATGCGATCCTAAGCATCCTGGGTGTGACACACTGATGGATTTCCTATTAAAATAAGGAAAACACAAAGGAATAGGATGTGATCTAGGAAATATCAAATGCGACACTGAAATCTGAAAAAACCATATATGATCTGGGAAAAAATAGATGCAACTCAGGATTAGAGGATGCGATCTGGAATCCCAGATGCAATCCTAAATTAAAAGGGCTATAACTACTACAAATATGCATGCAATTGGAAATTGCAAAATTCACAAGGTAGTTTATCGAGCACTTACCGGCAGTGGGTAGTCGGCTGGACGCTGATGTCGACGGCTTATCTCGAAATGGTGCTTCCTCACGGGGACTACCATCTTCTCTATAGAGCTCTCTGATTTACAATGGAGGAAAGTGAAAATGAATAGTGAAATGGTAATTTTTGAGGCTTATATGGGTCTTTTGAGACATTTAGGAGTTCCAAAACTCCTCCCAAATGACTACAAATTTATTTATGTTCTCTTTCTGATCAATCGGGAACCAAATTGAAGGTGCATAAGATGTTTTCAGCAGCCTAGTACCCTTCTTACGATAGTTCTAAAAATTATGAATTGGCTTCATTTATTCCAAACATCGTTCCAAAATACACATCTCATCATACATCTTGGTCTAACATCATTTTATCAGTCTCATCACTCACATCTTCACATGATTAACTTGGTAATCATGTGTTTATTTTTCAATCACACCTTCATTTCCCATTTCTTCTACTCTATTCTTTCTTGTCCTAACCGCTTCCTGCAAGTGATACATTCTTTCCACCTGAGGGATTCATTCTTTTCCTTCGATTCCATTCCCGAGGGGGCATGATCACACTATTATCAATTAATTTTTTTCTCAAAACAGCATCAAAATGACTTTTTTATCAAACAAACTAGGGGCATAATAGTTTCCTTGACTAAAGTCAAAACTATTGGATAGAAAGCTTTGGTTCTCATGAGCTGATATCTTATGTTCCCTCATTTTTAAAAAATATTTTTATAAAAAGCTCTTAGCAGCTTCGTACTGGCATTTTAGATGACAACCAAGTTCAGGATCAGTATTATGAATTTTTTGGATGACAACCAAGTTCATAATTGGTATCTTTAAAATCTTTTATTGATGTTTGGATGACAACCAAGTTCAAAATCAATTCTATCAGTTTGGTTTGATCAAGTGTGAGACTGATCTCATCAACATTTTGTTTGACAACCAAGAACGGAATTCTCAATCTTTCTGAAGTCAAAATCAAAAACTTTCTTTAAATCAATGCGCTGCTCGCACATCAATTCAAAGAGGGGAAAATGTAACCACCTGAATTAGTTATGTTCCAACTATGGACCCTATTTTCCCTAAGTGTGATCATACCCTCGATTATGTCCAAATGACCCTATTACTGCTTGGCATAATTCTTCAAATCAATTTAATGTCCTAGGTGATTTTTATCACTAATTTATATTAACTATTATAGCCATATGATTCAAATCAATTCAAACCAAATTAAAACATGGCTATAGTAATTAATTATTGATCTTTTGACAACAACCAAGTTCAAAATCAATTCTATTAGTTTGGTTCGATCAAGTGCAAGACTGATCTCATCAACATTTCATTCGACAACCAAGAACAGAATTTTCAATCTTTCTAAAGTCAAAATCAAAAAATTTCTTTGAATCAATGCGCTACTTGCACATCAATTCAAAGAGGGGAAAATGTAACCACCTGAATTTGGTTTGTTCCAACTATGGACCCTATTTTCCCTAAGTGTGATCATACCCTCGATTATGTCCAAACGACCCTGTTACTGCTTGGCATAATTCTTCGAATCAATTTAATG
>MU227323.1:68992-91667 GCA_018584345.1 Thuja plicata | reverse complement strand
GGCTATTATGTTACTAATCACACTCTTCTTAGTTAGAAGGCAATAGGTCGATATTAGTGGGTTTTGTATATTTATCTAACCTTTTTACACTAATGCAATGACTTATTGATGTGTTGTGTCTCTCTTATCATGTTCCCAAATACACATGCAAAAACCTCTCTTCACCAACCTTGGGTGTTTCAGAAAATTTCTCTTCTATTTTATTTTGAGAATCATCTGCCTTCTCTTCTTCACTTTTCTTCTTCTAGTTTTCTTCCTTTACTTGTTCTTCTCCTTTATTCTGATCAGTAGACTTGTCTTGCTGATCATTGGTTGCATCTTGATCTGCAGCTATATCTTTGAGTTCATCTATTGTTTCCTTTATTTCAGTATCACCCTTGTCTTTGGGTGTGCTTGTATCTGCTATAGATTATTCATTTCCTTCTAGTAGATAGATGGCCTTCATCAATATCAGCATATTGTTCTGTGTACCTATTTGTGCTGCATCTACAGTTGTGTCCTACTCGTCAGTTTGATCTTGTTGAGCAGTGACATCTTCATTTTTTTTAATTTGATCTATAGGGTCCAGTCCTATGATGTCAATAATGGAAGTGTCTGGCCATATTTCATCAGCAAAATCCATGTCCTTATTTCCTTGTGTCTCCAATTCTTGTTGTTTGTATTGATCCTTAAAAGATATGAATATGACATCATCTTCTTTATGTGGATCTTTATCAAAATCATAATGAGTGATGTCTCTAATGTCAAGATCATCCATGACTTTGTCTAATTCAATGGGCTCATTATTCTCTATATTACCCAAAGCAATGTGCTTAGGGCTTGCTTTATCCTTCTACTCCTCTACATGAGGTGTGTCGATGAGAAGTAATTGATTCTCACAACTTGTTGATTCTGTAGGTAGATGAAGAATTTGTCTCCATTTAGCATATGTCATGTTGTCTAGCTCTATAAATTTATCTTGTAGCACCTTGTAAGCTCTTATCTTGGCCACAAATTTATTGGAATGCTTTTTCATTATTTATTTTATCTCTTCTATTTTGGATTTAGGAGGCATGAGTGTGACAAGTACCCTCTCCCTTGCTTCCTTTTTTGTGTGCAAAGCATAAGACCATTGTTGTGAAATTTTGTCACCTAGTTCTTTGGGTATTTTTTCAACAAACTCAACTAGTACATATTTGAACTTGACCATTTCCTTGATTATTACATCTTGTATTTTATCTTGGTCCTCTGGCTCTAGTTTTTCCCATTGTCTAATTTTTCTATTGGTCATGGTACCAGTTGTAGCAATTGAATCAGCAATTTCATCCATTGTTCTAGGGGATAATCTTTTCTTTTCTATTTCGGGCTCATCTTGTTTTGAATCTTCAATATCAGCCTTGGTCCTAACTAGTTTCCTCCTCCTTTTGATAGGTGTTTTCTTCTTTATTTTTTGCTTCCTCTTGTAGGTCCTCACTTGACCTTTCTTAGGAGGTGTAGTATATTTTACAGTTTGGCTTCTTTTCCTCTGAGCCGCTATGGTCCTCGGTTTCTTGGTAGGAGGTGGAGGCACATCAGACTTAGTGGCCTCAAAATCTGATTCTTTCTCACCTTGCTCTTCACCAATGGTACCTGTTCCTCGGTTTCCTCTATTTGTTGTTTTTCCTCCTCATTGACCGACAACATCTTTTCAAGACTCTTGACCATCTTGTTTTTCTTGTTGACAGTCTTCTTGATTACTAGGCCTATTTTTATCTTGGACTTGGACTTGGCCTCTTCATATGTCCCAAATATTGGTTACTTGATGTCAAGTGGTTCATTCAACAATGCATCAATTGCATTTATTGCTTGATCTATGTTAATCTCATAGTCAAGAGGTGCTAACCAGGTTGTCCTTGGTACAATTGGTTTAATGTGAGTGAAATTTGAACCCACCATAAAACATATTTCATCCCTATGCTTCTCAATTAAGTGTTTAGGGGTCCTCACTCTTTCCATCATCTTTTCCTTAAAGTCAAGGAAGTATTCAGTCATCACTGGATCAAATTTTTCACCTAGTGACTTGATAAGGTCACTAATCTACAATGTGACTAGCTTGGTAGTGTCCCACTTTACTTTTCCAACTGAAGGAAATTATTCTTGAAAATAAAAGAATATACACATTATAAGTGAACTGAACTTACATGTGTTTGTCTTTGCAGACCTGATTGTTGTCATATTCTCATCAAGTTGCTTCAGGAAGCTCTCACATAGATCCATATGTATTCCCTTTGTGACAATCTTGTAAGCTATGCTTACTACTATTCATTCTATGATGTTTAGCCTGCTCTCCTGAAATATTTTGTAACCTAACACACATGCACTGAACCTCAGTTCCTCGTCAGTGATGGTGTTCACCTTAATTTCTCTCTTATCCTACACAGCATTGGTGAGTTTTTCAACTTCTCGTCAAGAGGGATGCTTGTGTGCCTTTGGTTTATCGATAATAGGGTAATCTATTACAACATGTAACACATCCTTTGTAATTTTCTTGGGTTCATCCAACCATAACTTTTGGTCGTGCATTCTACTAAGTACCAACCTAATCCAGTCAGTTTTCAAAACCCTCAGGAAATGTAGGGAATTTGTTATCCCTTTTACTTGTAAGTGTCTGTGTTCTTCCTTCAGGTTGCCTTGTTCATCACAAAACTTATTGTAAGCTTGATCTATCTCCATATCACCAATCTCAGTGATCTTGTAGTGAATATAGGACCTAACATCTTCTATCAACAAAACCCTAGGTGGAATTTTTGAAAATGCACCAAAATCATCATGTTGTGATGCAATCTCTGGGCATATCTCATATTTAGGCTCCACACAAGTCCTATTCTTTATCAACTTCACGGCGTTCTTCTTATCACTCTTCAATTTTCCTATTCTTGAAGTGGTTTCCATTGTATTTTGAATTTAGGGATTTTTTGAAAATAATAAAAAAGTTCTTCGATAAGCTTGATACTTACTTCGATACGTGTAACTTGTGGGTGAATGGTTTGGAGTGCATTGGATTGAGTCGAGGTCACTCTACTAAATGCTCTCTTTTTGCTTTTGTTTTTTCTCTTCTCTGTCTTCTTAAATCATGTGTGAGAAATGAAGTGCTTCCATTGAGTATTTATAGACTTTTGCCTTAAGTCTATCATAAATGCTCAACAACTTGTCAGGTCATGAAGATGGAGTTTGTCGTGAAGAATCTCAAATAATAGTCTCGGTATTGACAGGATGCTTGGGACGGATGTTAAGATTGTTTCTTTCACTGACAGATCTCGGTGTTGTGTCCAGACAACTTTGTGACTTTGCTTCCTTACCGACGGGTGTAGGGTTACATTGTTGACTTCACCTTTTTATGTTTTGACTGACAATTCTCGGTAAGTGTAGTCATCTCATCCTTTTATGTTCACCAATGATTTTTTGTATGTGTTTACCGGTGGGGTTATTTTCTCATAATTTTAACAAGTAACATAATATGCATCTTTATTTATGCATATTTTGACTATCTATCAATTTGTATAATGGAACTGATGCAAAATATGACTTGGTGTAGTGCAGTTCCATACTTGTTCACCTTTAGGTAGGGGTGGTGATGTCACCTAATCCATGGGATGAGGTGTCACCTACTACATTTCTTGGTCTAGCTTCCTCAAAGGTTGAAGCTTTCCTCCACATTTTCTTTCTCATTTTCTTGATGTCTTCAATGGTGTTACCATTTGCAAAAGTGGTGGTTTCTGTTATTCAATCTCTGCAATCCTTCTTTAGATGTCCAACCTTATGATATTGTAAACATGCCATTCCTGGGTTGGTCCAGTCTCTAGACCTTTTGGTCCATGTTCTCATGCAGTTTGTAGTTATGTGACCATATCTACCACATGTTGCGTAATTTATGAATGTATTGTAGTCCCAAACATATGAATTACCGACTCTTCTTGGTTTATATGCATTTTCTTCATTTTTGGGTTTCCATGCTTCAATTTTCTTCTTCTTTCATTCAAGATATGTGTGCCCATGCATTTTTCAGGTGGGATAATACTTTTCCATATAGGTCTCCATCTTTGGTTCTTTTACCTTTTATTTACATTCATGTGCTTTATGTCCTTTCTTGCTGCAATTATAACAATGTCCTAAGAATGTAAATGTGGATTTAGGAATACCTTTTTCTTTTCTTTTGTAGACATTTGAGGTGTGGCCTTTCTTTCCACAGTGATTTCATGTCAGCTTCCTTGGTCTAGGATTTTTGTAGGCATCCTTTGGATCAGCTTCATTTGATGACTCTCCATGCTCTGTGTACCCTAGTCCAGTGTTGGTGTTGAGTCTTCTTTGTGCATTCAAGAATTCATCCATCCTTTTTTTACTCTCTTCAGATCTATTAATCATGTCATTATGTTTTTTGTTGAATTATAGCCTCATGCTTTAGTTTTTTTGTTTTCTTCTCTTAGTTCACCGATAATCTGTATTATTTCAATGAGTTCCACATTCATTCTATTTTCTTCTTGACTCATAAGAATAATCTAATTTGTAACCTCATGGTGATGCTATGTATGTATTTGTATCTCAGACTCCTTTTCTTGTAGCTTGTCTGTGATCTTTCTTCTATCATCAATAGCTAGTGTTCTTTCTTATTCAGCTTTCCTAGCATTGTTCGTGACATCAATCATTCTTACCATTTGTGTCTCTTGGCCGATTTACAAAGATTTGACTTGTCTAGCCAAATGTAGATTGATTTCAGTTAGGCTTGTGATGCTTTCTTCTGATGTATGTGATGCCTTGTTTTTATTTGATCATGAAGACTCAAGGAAATCTGGAATCTCTTCCTCTTGATAATTTGTCTCATTATAGTGAGAAGTCATATTCTTTCTTTCATCCAGCAGTTGTCTCATACTGATTCTAGCTTCTTTATATTGTTCATAGAACATCTGAATTTCAAGCTTTTTATTCTCAATATTTTTATCAAGTTTGTACTTCTCCATTGTATGATCTTTTCTCTTAAGCCTTTAATCTTTCCAAGAAGAGACTCAGCTCTGATACCAATTGTTGGGATTAATGGAAAGTAGTACTAAGAAGGGAGGGGCAAATTAGTACCTCTAAAACTTTTAACTCTTTTCACCTTTCATCATTAGTAATCAAAATTTACTGTATTATCGACCATATTTGATGTTCTTTCTTATGCATGTAGTATTAATTCATAAACTTACATGTAGTATTAATTCTTATGCATGTAGTATTACTCTATATGGAAAATACTCTAAAATCTACAGTTTACATTTCATCCTGGCTAACCACTTGAGGCATGGTAAAAAGATCTCATTCCCTTTCTATCTCCTGAGTTCTTTACATAATAGCATGATGGAGCATAGAAATAAATCGAGTAATCTAGTACTCCATGTGGGGCTCATTCTGCTTATTTCTGAGTATGCCCACAACCTTCCTAGACCTATCTGTAAGAGGGTTAAAGGTAGCATGAGGCAGGTTAAATAGGAAAGTAAAAAACTAGAGTCTGAAAAAAAGAGTTAGAACTAAGAAGAGGGCTAAGCTGGAGAAGACTAGTGATGAAACCCTACAAAACCAGGGAAAAGACAAAGAGGATCACAACAATGGAGATAGTAATAATAATAAAGAGAATATAGAAAATGAGAAAGAGGAACAGCTGAGAAAGGATAACTCTCAGATGGAAGAGGAGGAAATGCCCAATATAGATGATGAGGGCACGGGTGCTGAAGTGAATTACAAAGAAAAGGAAATTGAGGGAGATGGAAAAGAGAGATATGAAAAAGAGGAGAAGAAGAATGAGGATGAAGGTGAGGAGGATAATATGATGCGTCTAACTTTAAAGGTGGAGAAAAGGTATAGTAAAAAAAGGAGAATGGGCCCAGATGAGGTCGGGTTTGAAAGAGACGATAGAATCCCAAAAAACAAAGTTGACTATGAGGCTAATATGGAAGACTGGCTTAGAGAGGAGATGATGATTATGAAGAAAAAATTGATTGAGATGTAGGAGGCAATGGAGCCTTTCAAATCAAAGGTCAAGGAAATAGAGAAAAATTTGTTGATTAAGGTAAATGACAGCAACAGAGAAGAGGAGTTCACTACTAGAGTTAATGAGACAGTGGAAGAAAATATAAAAGAGATGAAAGAACAAATAAGCCACAATGGGAACATGATATAGGTCATCCTTAAGCATAGTAATGATGGTTTGCAAGTGTCAATTCAGAACCTGAAAGTGTTATACACTTATCTGGAAAGAAGCCTGTTGGAAAACACCACAATTACTATAGAAGAAAAGGCTGGAAGCTCGGGCCCTAGTTCTAGAACCCGAAGAGGAATAAAAAGAAAAGTCCCTGAGATCCTGAAAGAGATGTTGGAGCTGAAGGATTCCATTGACAAAATGGAAGAGATTCAAAAGGAGGTTGAGGAAGCCTACCAGAAAATGTTGTAATTTTTCTTCTTTTGGTCTGGAAATTTTTCTAGAAATTGTGCAAGTCATTGTGCTAGAAGTTGTGCTGGAAACTGTGCTTCCCTTTGGAAATTTTTTGTTTTTTCCTATTTTAGGGATTTTTTGTCTCTTTGGGTCATGCATTTTGTTCGATGCAAGCTTTCTATGTTTGTATGTGCCTTTGATTCTTATCTCTAGTTTCTTTTTGTAAAAGGTTTCGGGGTCCTTTCAAAACCTATTTTTACCTTAATCAAAAACATTCATAGAAACATTCAAGAAAGTAATAGACACATAACACACGATATGATATCACAAAAAACTCATGTTAGGAATTAAAAACTACGGTGGGGGTGGAACCCACAAAACTTCACTATCTATAGAATGGAAGGGAGCTAGTTAGGGCTTACAATTTGATCACTTCTAATGATCTACCATGTTAGGAGTATTAATGTGGAGACCTATTAGGATCTAATTTGTTAAGAAATTTAGCAACACTGATGTAGTGTGCACTCGGTTAAGAGATTTACAATAGGACCGTTAAGTCCACCTTCCTTGAAAGGATTTCTGAAGTGTACCCCACTTGTTTGAATGTATACAATATATTTGACCTAACTATATGCAATCTATAATTGTTGATTACAGATCCATTAAAGCTTACAATATATGAATATCACCTATAGTGATTGATTAATACCTTTTCCTTCTTGTCGGTAGCCTTTGTTCTATTGTTGAAAAATTGATTTGATCTTTGTCTGTGCTGCTGCCTAAATTCTCTTGTCAGATCCTTAGATGCTCTCAGTGGCTACAATCATCATCGAAAAATATGTTCACAATTGATTGATCATCTATTTATACAAGTTATTTCACTTATTTTAGAATCACGCATTTCAATGTTAACTCTAGATCCAAGGTATACAACTTGACCTTGATCCTTTAGTTTGCATGTTTTGAATCAGTTAAACTGATAAAAACAATAATAATTACATTTCTTTTCCCACATGTAATGGATTTAAAACAAATCAAGAAGCTAAATATACAACTTTAGTGATTTATCTGACGTGGAAAGTCAAATCCACTTTTTGCGTGATGTAACTAACTGTCAGTTCTTGATCGTCGGTGTGAACTGAAAGTTTGTCAATGTTCCTTCTTTAAACTAATTATCAAGTTAACCTTCATCTATCGGGTTCCAATCTTGACTAAATTGTTGGGTTGCACTATTGTTTACTCGTCGGGTTCCTTTGTCCTTTTTGTCATCGGGTAACATTGAATAGTGTTTTCTATGATGATTTTTACTTAGCAGTATCAGTAACCTTGGTATTGGGTAGTGTTGTGCCTTGTCTATCAGTGTAGTATAAACCGATGGTGTTTATCATGTTTTTCTTTTCATATACTAATGGAAAAATATAATATCTTCATTAACATTAACTTCATCCAACACATCAGGCATAGGCTGGTCAAAAGAAGGTAAATAAATTTGAAGGATAGAGGCACGATCCTTATCTTGAGCACAACGCTTCTTACAATGTTCATTGGCAGATTAGTTACATTTTTTCTTGTTTGAAATATGTTGAGAAATAGAAGGAACAACAAATGTTTCCTTCTCAGGTTCTATAGGAGGATTAGTAGGATTCTCAGTAGGCTAAAAATCAATACTAGGAGCTTGATTAATAGAACTAGAAGCAATGGATATAGGAGGTATGGAAGGTGTAGGAAAAATACCATGGTTAAAATCCATCTGAGGAATTCTTAACTCAACAATATTATGATGTTTATAGGCTTGATATAAATGAAAAAGGTTAGCAGATCGAGTAGAACATGAATTAGGTAATGAAGGCCAAAAGAAGTCAATGATAGCACAACCCCTAGGCCTAGAAGGTTGATATAAACTATGATTAATTGTGTTCACTTCTTCATCATGAATGAACGTAATACACTTATGGATAGGAGAAGAAATGGCATGCATGGAAGTTAACCAAGGAAAACCAAGCTTAACTTGAAAATGATCAGAAGTAGGGACAACAACAAAGGTAGTGTCCACAACTTTACCACAAAGTTCAACAGGCAAGTCAGTAGATCCAAATTATGGATAGAGAAAACCATTACAAGTTTGGATCCACACATTAGATGTATTATAACAATCATGTTGTAAGTTCTTCGTAAAAAGGTTTTCTTCAGTAATGACATTGACTAAGGATATAGGATCAACATGATGACCATGCATAGGTATCTTATCAATTCTATTATAAATGTAGAGGGGACCATCAGGAGCTTTAATAGTCTTAGAATCATCAAAGGTGATCGATATTTCCCTAGGTCTTTCATTCTTAGGTTTTTTTTGAGGTTTAGGTTGAGGTTTCAATTTAGGCCTAGGTTGAGGTGGATCTTGAATTTGAGGTTGAGGTGGAGGAACTTGAACAGGAGGTTGAGATTGAGGTTGGGATGGAGATACAGGTTGAGACAAAACAACATGCTCCACATGGTTAACAATATGATTGAGATCATCCATCTTTGAATCATAAACAATATCCATAGAAGATGGTTGAACAATGGTATTAGTATCATTTATAGGAAAAGGATACATATAGATTTGGAGGTTTTCATTAGGAGGAGAGATATATTTGTTCCCACTACCATCAAAATTATCAACAGATAAAGTATTAGAATCAATTAAGTCTTGAACCTTATGTTTTAGAGAATAACACTTCTCAGTATCATGGCCATTCTGATGATGGTATTGACAAAAGGCTATGGGATCAAAGGATTTGGATGCCATCATAGTAGGAAGAAGAGGTTGAATAGGAGGAAAAGTAATCATATTAGAATTCAACAATTTACTCATAATAGAATGTAAAGATTCAGAAACAGGAGGAAACGTATGATTCAGACGAAAAGAAGTGGATGCAGAAGGGGCATTGTTGGATGCAACAACAACTTGATCAACAACTGAATTTTCTTTCTTATTTATCTTGACATAGTTGTTAGGTTTTTGAAAATTGTTGGGATTAGGAGAAACAACACTCTTATCAACTGGAATAGGATCCATTGGAGTGTTGCTCTCAAATTGACTCACTTGTAATTGATAATGATGAAGCGCTACACAAAGTTGTTGAAAAGAGGTAAATTCAGTAAGCAGAATCTTATCTCTAATATCCTTTTGCAAATTTGAAATAAACATATGTTGAATATCAATATCAGGAACATGATAAGAAATTTGAGCATACAAATGCTTAAATCTACCAATAAATTTAGTCAATTTTTCTTTAGTATTTTTTTTACAATGCATCAAATCAGTTAAGGACACTTGCGGACCAATTTTATTTTGGAACTGTTGGATAAAGGAATTAGAAATTTTTGGAAAAGAATCAATAGAATAAGGAGGCAAGGAACAATGCCATTGCAAGGCCTTATCACAAAAATTTCTAGCAAACAATTTGGCTAAAATCCTATGGTCATGAGCATAGTCACTACAAAAGATTTGAAATTTTTTAACATGAGTGACATGATCTCCCTTGACATTGTAATTCTCAAGATGAGCCATATCGGCTTGTTGAGGGACAGGAGCAAAAATAATGTCTAGGGATAAAGGACTACCCATGTCACATGTAGGAATACTAAACTTGGCTTGACTTAAGGACGCAAGTTGTTGTTGTAAAGAGGACACATTTTGAGCCAAACTAATGATTATGGAATCATTAGAAGAAATAGGAGGCATAGAAACATTAGGAATACTAGGAAAAGTGTAGGAAGTGATGGCAATAGAAGATAGAACTGGTGGAACACTTGGAACCACAGTTGCAAGAGGGTTGGAATAGGTAAAAGGAACACTATGGTAAGAAGGTTGTGAGATAGGTAGAGACACCGGTGGAACACTCATAGGAAGAGATGGAAGTGGAAGATTCAAAGCTAAAGGATTGGAATATGGAAGAGATGTTTTGCAATAAAATCTTCATTAAAGTATTCAAAACAATGAACATACATGTTGAACACAAAGTAGCACTACAAGCATGAAAAATGTAAATATATTTGTATTTTTCTTTATATGATTTTTTTTATTTTTGAAATGTAAATGAAAGAACGTAAAAAAAAAATATACTTTTATATGCATGTAAGATCTAAAATAAAATGCAAATCTAACACCAAAAAGAAAGAGTTGTCATAAACGGGTTCACCAAAATGTAAAGAATAAAAAATGATAAAATGTGAAAGGGGTAATGGGTAATGGGTATAAGAAACTTGCACATCTAAATAATACCCTTTACATTTGAAAAGTGGGGGAAGGTAAGATTCTCCTCTTAGCCCCAAATTCACAAAGGAAAGATTAAAATTGATTAACCACAAGAAAATGGTCAATGCACAAATGAACCAATCGATTAGAAATAAGAAGAAATAAAAAAACCTTACATTCCCATTTTGGAGGAGAGTGTGTAATAGATCTGAAAAGATTAAAACCTTAATTAAAATTAATTGAATACAAATACTAACCTCAAAGTATAGAAGATCTAGAAATTGCTATTTTCTAGTGTCTGTACTGAGTTTCAAGAAATGTTGCGACCGGATCTGGAACGGAAACATAGAGACAGAGAAAACCCAAAAATATATTTCTTCTCTGAGTCAGGTCAACCTTGACCCAAATACAAGGGCACAATTATACCCCTTTATTTTGACCTTGACCTATTCTACTCTGATGAAAATTTTGTTTGCAGATCCTAAAAGTTTACCGAAAAAGGTATTCGAATCTTCTCTATAATTCGCTATTGTGTACCTGTACCTACAATAAAAATAGATTCTTTTGTTGGGGGAGGGGTTTTCCTTGGTAAAACCCTAGTTTTTGAATTAACCTTATAATATAATTGAAATTACTGTAATAAACAAAGTAAATAGAAAAATTCACCTTGCTTTTGTTGAAACCTTTGTGGAGGATTCGAATCCTTGGATCCACAAGTATGGATGCACCAAATGGATGTAGAATGTAAGATGTGGGATCTATCAAATCAATTTCCTTTAGATATTCAACACCAATCTTGAATGGATCTTGGAATAGGAATAATATTGAATGGATATAGATGGAAAAATCTTCAACAAGAGGGCTCCATAGAGCTTGAATCCTTCAATGGCTACCAATGGATCTCCTTGATGAATTGAATCTTGAATGTTTGAATGCTTTGATAGATTATGCGTAGAATATCCTTCCTTCTTATCCTTCCATTATCATATCATGTCTTTATCATCTCATGCCCTTTTTCATCTTAGAAAATGAGAGGAGAAAGGCTTCCTTAGATAATATTCTAGGGCACAAGCTTTTAGAGAGGCCGACATATGAGAATTAAATTCCAATTAGGTGCATACCCCTAGAAGTGGACCTATATTAAATATCCTTTTAAGAGACACCACTTCAGGGCCCAAAATAGCCGACCCAAAAGCGGGAAATAATTCTTTCCAAACCCTGACATCCGGAAATCTTTGAAATTTGGAATTTAGACCCTGGGTCAGGGTCAAGGTCGACCTTGACCCAGAATTTTGACTTTGACCCTGAGGTAAAGAACCTCAAAATCTCAAATCAGGATACCAGAAATAGGTAGGAGAGAAGTGGAAAATAGGGCAGGACAGGGGTAAAACTAGATCCAAGTCAAAGACCCATTCAAGGTGTTTGTCATGACCCCAAATGACTTACTCAGAGGGATAAACCAGTCCTAAATGGAAGTGCTTCCATTTTCTCATGATACAGAAGGAACATGTTGTGGAGTTTCAAATCTAGATTCGGAAGTATTAGAACAAGTTATAGGTCCCCTCTAGATTTCATCAGTTTCATAGTTAAAAAGATATGGCTGCAGACTTCACCCTTTTCTAGGACAATGTCTCTATTTTAGGCCTTGTCCTCTAGTTTTGATATTTTATAGACAATAGTTTCAGTTTCCAGAGTTCCAGATCTAGAACCTTACCTGATTTTGGCATCTTTTTGATAGCCAAAATCAAATATGTAGGTTCATTGGCCTCTTCTTGTTTTAAAGGTAATTCCCATCTTTCTATTTTATCCTTGTACTTACTTTGTACATCAAATCTGATATCCTATCTTGCTGGTTTTCATTTACTTTATCATAGTATCAATTTCCCTTCACACATTTTACTCTCACACACATTCACATTGCATTTACATCAACACATAAAGGGAAAGTGAACCCCAATTCACCACTCTCACTTGGATCTTGCATTAGCACTCCATCCTTTTTGGGTTTCGCTAATCTAGTTTGTTTGAGGGTGAGCCTTTTGGAGGACATTTCCCCTAAATTACAAAACAATACAATTTGGTGACCCATCTAGCATTCCTAGCATCACATTGGTTTATCAATTTCCATTGTACAAAAAATAAAGGATGTTGATTCTATTTTTGAACATTTGATTGCTTTTAATTTAATTATAAGCTAGCTTTCATCAATAAATTTTATTATTGATGATGATGATAAGTGCATTTTGTTTCTTTTCTATTTGCCCAGTTCTCGGGAAAAATTAAATAATTTCCACAAGAAATAGTGGTAGAGAATAGAAGATGGAAAATGTCATTCCATGTGTATTTTAAAGAAGATAGGGAGAAATAATGTGATTGTTGGCTCCCAAGATACCTTGCATGTTCGAGGAAGGTCAATGGAGAAAGGTCATAAAGGGTATAAAAGGAAGGATAAGTCTAAAGGATATTCCAAGACACCCAAAAAGAGTAGAGTGAAGTGATAGGACTATAATAAAAGAGGACACGTTAAGAAGGGGTGTAGGATTAAGAAAAATATCACCCAAACTACCATGGATAAGTCCTTTGATGATGTTGATTTCAATATTTATTTCAAGTAACTCTATTAGTAATGATGTTTAGATTTATGATTTATGTGCCTCCTACCATATCCTCAAAAGGAGTGGTTTTATACATATAAAGAATATGATGGAGGATAATATTTTCATATTGATAACACATTAGTGAATATTTTTGGTAAAGGAAACGTAGAGTTGTGTTTTAGTTATGGGATGATTATAACACTTGATAATATTTTACATATTCTAAATCTTGTGAGAATTTTACGTTCAATTTCCAAGTTGTTCAAAATTTTGAAATGCATGTGATACCTGATAAGTTTCGATGCAGTTTGGTAAGGGGTAATTTGGTTATTACTTAGGAATCTCAGACAAGGACTTTTTTTAAGCTACATGTCTCCATTCTATGTATTTTTTAATTTTGTAACTAGGACTTACAATACATGTATGTTGTGGCACCATAGATTGGGTCACATTGTTAAAAATGTCTTAAGACCATACTAGATAAGAAAGTAGCAGACTATATTTTTTATTATTTTGTTAGAAAAAGTGATTTTTCTAATAATTGTGTTTGGTAAACAAAGTATATATACAATTCCTAAAGGATTTGATAAGGCTAAGAGACCTTTATCAATTATTCATTCAGATGTATGTAGTCCAGTGAATGTTGAATCTTTGAATAGATCTTGGTATTATGTCTCGTTCATTGATGGTGTCTCAATACATACTTGGATTTATTTTTTTCCTACAAAATTTGAAGTTTTATCTAAGTTCAAGGAATTTAAGGAATTGGTTGAAAAACAATCATATTAGAAGATAAAATTATTGATATCTAACAATCATAATAGAATTCACCATATACTCCCCAAGAAAATAGGGAAGCAGAAAGAATGAACTGCATATTAATAGAAAACACTAAGAGCATGTTAAATAGTGCTAATCTAGATAAATGTTTTTGAATGGTTACAGTTGAAACTACTTTTTATTTAATTGATATATATCTCCTATAATTAATATCTCAAAGTAAGACTCTTGTTGATAAAACACCTTAGCAATTATGGTTTGGTAAAAATCATTTAATTTCACATTTAATAATCTTTGGTTATGAGGATTGTGTTCATGTTCATTAAGAGAATAAATCTTAATTAGATCAAAAAGCTCAAAATTGTGCCTTTGTAGGATATGGTGAGAATCTAAAAGGTTTATAAGAATTGTAAGCCTCTAACTTGTAAAATTATCTTTTCTAGAGATGTTGTTTTTAGGGATTTTAGAGCTAACTCAAGTGAAGAACAATAAAAGGAAAAGAGAAAAATAGTGCACTTTGAAACTAAGCAAGAAGATGCACATGTGGAAGAACAAAGAGATGGACCAAAAGATGGAAAATGAAGAAGAGAGTTAAAGTGAAAGTTATGAAGATTATTTTATAATAGAAGAAGTTAAAAATAATGAATAATCTATCACTACACCTATGAGAATGCCCACACGACAAAAAAAATATATTTGATAGGCATATCCCACTAGATTTCCATTGTAAGTTTAATTTACTAAGCATTGATAAAGAAGTTGGATCTTTCAGGGAAGATCTCTCCTTTGAGGAAAGTAAGTCTTGGATACATTTAATGCATGAGGATATGATTTCTTTGGATAGTTGTGACACCTAGGATCTTGTTATTTTTTCAAAAGAAAAAAATACCATTAGATGCAAGTGGGTATTTGGTCAAATAGATAGGAACAAAGTTGGACTGGTGGCCAAGGGCTACTCTTAGAGACAGGGAGTTAATTTTGGTAAAATATTATCTCTTGTTTATAGGTTAGCCTCTATTATATATTAATATTATCTATTTATGTTTCTTATGATTTTGAGGTTGATCAAATGTATGTTAAAACTAATTTCTTACATGGGGATCTTAAAACAAAATTTTGTATGCAATAGCCTAACTGTTTTTTATTCCTTCCATACCTCGTCCCTACATTTTGTAGGCAAAATGTTGGGTCCCCCTTTTCACTTTTGCTCTTCCCTCGTTGTATTTTTGTTTTCTTTGTTTTCCCCTTCGGGATTTTCTTTCGCAAGGGTTGTTTTTCTTTTGTTTTTGTCTTCTTGTGTCTCTTAGACCCAATCTCGAAGTTTGTTTGTCCTTTTCAAGCTAGATTTCAGATACCGAGATTCTCTTCTGTCCTGTCTTCTTTTGCGAGGAGATTTGAATTCATGGAATCCCCGGGCCCGGAGTCTGGAGGTTTTCCTGTCCCAGAGTTTGCGGAAAGAAATTAACCTATTATTTACCCTGAGGGTATAAATATGAGTTACCTGTCATTTTCACATTTACCATGATTAAAACACTTAGAGCACTCAAAGTGATTTTAAGGCGATTAAGGCAATTAAACAAGAAATTGCTCCCTGTGTTTAGTGGCTAATTGAACATTGATTTGCGGTGCTTGCTCATGATTGTTCGAAGGTGGCCTTGTTACAGAGTGCTTCCCATACTCACCTTCCCTGCATTCTTCACATTTCCAGGTTGGCTTTCATTTTTGCTTCTCTGGTTCTTTGTTTCTCTAGTTTTCTATCTTTTGCTTTCGTTGTGCTTGTTTTTGTCTATTTTTGCTTTCATTCATTTTTGTTTCCATTTTTGTGTTTTGGTTTTGGTTTTCCTCCTATTGGTGGGTTGGCTCTGCCAGAGGATTGTCCACCCTCTGTAGTTGTAATCTAGTGTATATATTGTACATTGTCATAGGGTATCTTTTGTGCCTCTGTAAATTCTATGTGTTGTGTAATTATTCTATAAATATTGTGTATATATGTCATTTCTATTCTGTGAGCTGCACTTTGGCCCTCACAGAGCATTGAACCTCTGTATTTTAGTGTGTATATCTCATGTATATCCTTTTGACTCTTGTCAAGCTCACCGTGCTCCATCACGTTTTGAACCATCCTGTCGAGCTCGTCAAGAGGGAGTCACCACAGTTTGAACTCGGCACCTCGCTGGTTCGAGCCATGGAAAATTTATCTCCTTTGTCGTATCACCTTAATTGTAGGATTAATTTCCCACAAGTGGGCATTCAAACCCCATCCCATCTGGTATTCAATTTCCCCCATGTCAGCTCACTTTTCCCCATTAATGTCATTACGCTGCCTATCACGTGGCCATGTGGTGTCCCATGTCAGCCAAGTATGGCTTCCTACTAGTGACATCAGCAACAACTAACTCTTTCAGACTCCAGGTACTGAGGAGCCCCTGGGTCTTCATTCCATCTTTGTCACTTAGTCCAATACCCCAGAGCCCCCAGATTTTTATCAGAATCCAACTCATGTATGTCTTAATACTATGGGATTTTTGATGTGTGCTAACATTTTGGGATAGGTGCTAACATTTTTGAGGTTTCAAATTATGTGATCGAGATGTCTGAGGTGATCACTCCTCCTGATAGCCTGGAGAAACCTAATACCTCCACTCGGGCGACCACAAAAACCAAGGCTGAAAAGATGCTGGATAAGCTGTCACTGACCTCCAAATACCCAAAGGAGGGCATTCTTGTGGGGTCCAAGGTGGAATCCAAAGTGTAGGAAATAACAGACACAAAGCCCAGGCTTTGGGCTAAAATGCAGGGCTTAATTCAAGCCATATACAGATTGAAGGCCAGCGGAGATAACATGGCCACCCACTTGGCCGCCTCCAGAACTATTAAGGCTAAAAACTTTCCTTTCTTGATGAAATCACCAAAATTGATACTTAAACTAGAAACACTGTACAATGCACCTACTCAAATTTTTCTACTCGTCGATCCCCGACCGTTACAATACCCAGCAACAATTGTCAATCTAGATGTAGCAAATTTTGCCTCAAGGCTAGGGATTCCACAATTCAAGGGGTTCATCATTCTCAACTATGCCAAGTCATTACAAGAGTTTGAGGAAGCTTCTCTCATCTTCCAGCAATATCTCAACACTCAGTGGCTGAAGTCCCCAAAGAGGGACCATAAAAAGATGAAGTTGGAAATTCCCTGCGGGGATTTCAAAGAGCCCATTTAGGTGGGCATTATATTTTTATGCAGGATCTTCGGATAGCCCCATGCCTGGGATTTATTAGCATAGATGTGCTACTTTCTTTACTGCATCACCACCCACAACTAGACTTTCAATTCGGTGGCTATTATAGCCAATCATGTGGACACGCAGCTGAAGGGCATCATCCAGAGTTCTAAATTCTATATGACATCTTACGTGCTATGGGCATTGGCCAACCGGAGATCGGCTTCCCTAGTTTTAGGAACCATGGGTGATCTTAGGAACGGGTCGGGCCAGTTAACACCATGGGATCATTATCCCTAGATCTAGTGGGAACTCAGTTTCCTAATTTTTTGCAGGGTAAACGATGCCTTCATTTACCAAAACAATTTGACACTCACTCAGGACTCTGGGTACTAGTTATCATAGGAGGTGATGAACCTCGTCAGTACTCATGGCCATTATTTTATTCAGTTCCAACAACACACATACATTCAAGTGACCGGCTTCTTCGGGAAACCCTATCTTCTTCCCCGGTATTGTGGGGATAAAATCATTCTTTTGGAGTTCTATCGGCAGATCCTAGAGCTGCATGCCTTCTTCACATTGAAGAAGGTCACTAACGTCCCATTCCCAGTTTCTTTTGGGAATTATACATGCAACCTCACCATAGAAAAGGAGGCAGATAGTGAGTTGAAGAGCCTGGGACTGGTGGAATTCCACCACACCAGGAAAAATTATGATCCTTTAGGAAAGATTGCCTTGGCACTTCCTCAGGCATCCCCACCACATAAGGAAGACATTGAATATTTTTGGGCAGACTATCAGGATAGTTTTGATTTTTGGTTCCGTCAACATTCATGGATGTCCAAGGGACTTATGAAAGTTCTTGACCTTTAGACTTTTCTGAAGGGTTTTTCAAATGACGGACCGCTGGAAGACCCAGCATACAAAGGGAAAGGATTAGACAAGTTGGATCTCCCTTCAGTGAATTGGGCCACTCCAGAGGATTTGAAAATCAAGAGAGTATGCCACCCCATTTTGGAGGCCATTCATAGTTATTTTTCCTGAGTGTGTCCCAAGAGCACCTGGAAGGGATCGATTGTTCAAAGGTCCACTTCAACTTCCACTACCACCCAGACCCAGCACAAGCAAGGGGAAAGAGAAAGAAGTTACCCCAATTAAGGTGCCTCTCCAAGGCCCAACCCCCATAATGGTATAGCTACATAAAAAAATGGATTCAAAGAGGCTGGCTAGCCAATAGATAAGCACACAAATGTCCTCTAGCCTCCTCGTAACTCCAGTAGCATCTATTCACCTGGTGAGATCCCTATCGGTGGCCGCAATGATGAGCAGAAAAATTTTCACTGAGGCAGAGTCCACATGTATTTTAGATACCGGGGTCCCATTTCTAAGGAAGAAGAATTTTTCGTAGAGCAGGAGGTCCGAGAGGAAACACAAAAAGAGCTCAAATGGGAGAAGACACCAGTCCAAGAGACTGGGGATGAACCCAGGAAAATCATAGATGAGAAACTGATGATTGAGAAAAATGGACCCATGGGATCAACCGTACCCCCATTCATCATGATCCAAATGCATTTGGTTACTCTGGATGACCAGTTGCCCCAGAGTACATTCGGTGAGGTGGTAAAATCAACCGCATTATTGAATTTTGGCTAGAGACCTCACCCACTTCCACAAGATGTTCCAATGGAGGAAGATGTTTCGGCAGATGAAACTAATGAGGCTGAAGAAAAATAATAGAAAAATGACAAGGAAGTCCCTGAAGATATAAATGTTGAATCAACTTTGTTGAGAAGGACGGGGAAATCCCCAAAAATACAGGTGATGTTGATACTGGAGAAGAAGAAAATATGGACATCATGAAAGAAGACGCCAACACGGCGGAGATTACTGAGGCCTCTGGTGAATAGGAACAAGAAAAGGAGAAAAGACTTGATGATAATGTTGATCCTAGGAATACACCACCATATTTTGAAAGGAATCCAGATGCCCAGGTCTTAACAGCGAAGCCGCCCCAGCCGCCCCAATGGCTATTAGAATCAAGAAAGAGAAAGGCCCCGGTAGTAGCGACAAGTGTTCCACTCTCCTTGGCTGAGATGATGGCCTGAAATGCAGAGGCCCAAAAGCCTAAGAAGGAATGGACAGTCCATACCCTCTAGACTGGTCCAACAATAAGTATAGTTGCAACAATTGCAACACCTCCTCTAGATGCAGATGTAGTGGTTGTAAGGCCTAAATATTACAATATTACAGAAGTGGCACTAGGGAGGAGAGATAAGAAGGGTGAATTGGACCTGCTAAGAGAGGCCACCAAGGCAGTGGAGGCTTAATACATTAAACAAGGCTAGAAGTTGAAGGAGGAAAGAGAAACCAATGCAAATCTCCTCGCACTTCTCACAGAAATTACACAGCCTCAGGCCGAGATCCATTCGGAAGCCTCTTCCTCTGGATTGCCGCTTGTACAAGGCGATGTGGATTCTCTTCGAGCCATGAAGAAGAAGGCGCAGGCTGTGGATGGGTGGGTCATCGAGCAGATATCCACCATAAAACAATTCTTAGTGGTGTCCCTCCTGAATCTTTACCAAATCAATATCCTCCTTAGCCATGCAAATGGCTCTACTCTTGTATGGGAGCAGGACTTGGAGAAGTATGAAAAGTGGAAGGTCGGGTTGGAGGAAGTTTTAAACACTGGATAAGAAACCATCATAGAGGTGGTAATTTTGGGAGATGAATCCTATGATTCTCTCCAGGCCCAGTACTCCAGACTTGGCCTCAAAATTGAGGTATGCAAGGAACTTGTTAAGGCCTTAAAAGAGAAGGTGACCGTGAATCAATATCCTTTGGGCCTATTTCAGGCATTTGTGGTAGGGGTGTCACATGTCAACCCCTTCACCACCGGGACATGCACCCCAGAGGACTACGTTCTCAACAAATTTGATGAGAGAATGGAGTCTATGTATCCGGTTGCCAAAGATTTTGATAGGGGCAGGTTATCAAGATTATCCAAGATGATGATTCGGGCACATGATACTGTGAAGATGGTGGATGAGTTCTGGAACAGGGTCAGAGAAGTCGAAGAGAAGTTGGAGGCTATGCACAGTTAATGGGACAGCATCAAGGACATAGACAAAGAAGGCGTAAGCCAAGTATTAGAAGCATTCAAAAGAAGTAAGGAGCAATAAGGTTCTCCGGAGTCTAGAGAATTCCATTGGCAGTGCATATTTTGTATCCTTTATTCTTTGAGCTTAAGCTCCCGGATCCCAGAGTTTCGGATCCACAATTTTGTATTCTTTGAATGACCTGTGTCCAGGTTACCCGGAGCCGATCGATCATTATTAGACAGTTAATAAGGATGTCAAGAAGTAGGTGACTCTAGTAGGGCACGTCGACTTGAAAGATGATTCTGATAGGTGGTCTTCCCAAGGCACCGCTCCAGCATAACACCTGGCGCATTAGAAATAGTAAGTTTCTTTTCCAATAATGAGGCATGTAGCCTCGATCCCCGGGGGATCAAATTTCTTCTATTCTCCCTTTGGCTCTCTTCTCGAGGCTAATTCTTCCATACCTCCTTTCTTGTCTTATTCCTCTGACATGTCAGACCTCTGCTCTTCTCGAGGTTGTTGTAGCATAGTGCAGGTAGTACCGGCCATCACAATTATATTTTATTGGTTGAGTGTAAAGTTAAGTTAGGTTAGTTATAGGGCAAGCTTGTGTATAAATAATAAGTCCGACCTCATTCCAAGGGTCGACAAAATTGATGATTTTGCAGTCCATAGCTATAGCATTTTGGGTTTTTAGTTCTTGTAGTTACAGAGCTCAATGCTCCTTAGTCTTTAGAAGCTTTTAGTAGATAGATGCTCCCCTGGATTTGTTGATGTACTCACCAGTGATGCTGGAACATCATTAATGAAGAAAGAAAGATTCTGGCAATGTTGTTGTTGGTCTCTTGATCTTTGACTTAATACTTTGCATGTTGTATGTTTCTTATGTCCCTTGCTCTAATATTTTAAGTAGATTAACGACCTTCTTTCCCTTCACTATTGAATATGTATGAACTGATGGTTGTGTGTGCATTTAGTATTTTAGTGTAGCATGTTGGAGCATGGTTTGATGTTTTAAATGTATTGGCATGACTATAGGTAGATGGAATGTCTCTAACCCTATCCTATCTTTTGAAGTTTATTTGGTGACTAATGAATGCTTGCAAGAAACCCTACTTATCTAAATCCTCGGAGAAGATGAGCCGAGATAACCAGCTATCCCCCCAAACAAAATAGTCACAACACCCAACTTGGCTCTTGCACCGTCGAGACTTGACTCTCATGTGCTTGAAGGCCCAAAGAATCTCATTTCTCTAGATAACCTTTATAGGAAAAGTTGGTTGGTACTTCGGTACTCGGTAACAACTTACCTCTATCGTCAGACCCGGTCACAAACCCCCGTCAACATAGTTTTGTTGAGAAAGGAAAAGAACACTTAATTTGTGGGTTACAATAATCAATGTATGGTTTGAAATAGTCACCCAAGATTCATTTTCATCAAATTTTGTCTATTTTAGAAGGGAACTGTGTGTGTGTAAATGGGTACCTGTTGAAAATGACACAAACACTCAATAGGTCATTGCATTAGCTCAAATGGTTAGATAAAATGCTAGAAACCACTAATATCGGCCTATTGCCTTCTAACTAGAAAGAGTGTGATTATTTTCATATTTAGCCCTTAGAATATGCTCCAAATCAGTGACCAATACTATCCTAGCATGAAGGATTTGATTTGAATTTAAACTAAAAATGTGAGAAAGCATACAATCTAGCTTGAAGAAATGAAATGAAAACAATAAACTAGCATGATAAAATGGATGAAATGTGATTCTAGGATAAATCTAATAGCATAACAATGTACTTTTTATTCTAAAGTGAAGGCTTATTTGCTCTCAAAACAGGATTCTATTTATAGAATAATGGGAGAGAGAGAGGGGGGGGCAAGGTTCATTTATGAATCAGGAGGCTCATAAATGAATATGTAAGAGCCATTAATGCCTAAGGCATTAATAAGGCATGGGAGAGACATGGGCTTAAGGCATATTTATTAATGAAGGCATTAATGAAGACCTTAAAGAGGGAAGGGAGGATGTAAGAGAATATGGACTTTAAGAAAGTCCAGCTTGAGAAAGTGAACTTTCTCAAGTGGGTGGAGTTGCTAAGTATTCCTTAATGGAATGTGACAACATTAGGAGGTGGGTTAGAGTGGAATTTAGGATTAGAATTAGATTAGCATGGGTGACTGGGTGGAGAAGGGTTAGAACCCAGGGTAGAAGTGGTTGAGATAGGTTAGGTTGAGGTTTAAGGGAATATTAATAAATGAAATAAACTTATTTAATTCATTTAAAAACATAGGAATTAATTATTTAAACAATG
>MU227323.1:26681-48927 GCA_018584345.1 Thuja plicata | reverse complement strand
CCAATTTTGTTCTTATCAAACCGTCAAAACATTTAAATAGCCTTTTAAACTGCTATTAAAAATAAAATATTTAATCAACATTTACTTACAGATTTGTGTGCTTGTCTGAGTTTGATACACAGATCTACGTATCAAACTCAGAAAAGCACACAAATCTGTAGGTAAACGAAGCTTTCTTAGTCAATTTGATTTTTCTTGAGGCTGTGAATATACAGTACAATGAAAATGCTTTGTTCAATCACCGTGATTTTTTTTTAACCAAAAATTATTATTGGTCGATTTTTCAACCTTTAAATAACATTACTTCGACGACAAAATGGAATAAATTTGACAAGGATGCTATACATTTGATAGTCTATTCGATGACACTAGGTGGATTTTTTGACGACAAAATAGTCTCAATTTTGATGTTTACACCAATTGATCGACGTGTTATTCTTACAGTTCCAAGGGATTGTTTCAGTCGATAATTTGACCAATTATGGGGTCGAAAGTTTGACTATTATTTACCACGTGGAAAATTTGACAAAAAAAGATCGACGACAGGTTTAGTCGCCTATTCAACCAATTGTTGTAGAAACTTTGACTAATTCTCGTCGAAATTTAAGGTAAAATTTACTAGTGTATAAATATCAAAACTGAATTGAGTAATGAAGTAATGGGTACACTTTATACCAATGACTGATATATTTTTTTTGTCTATCATCTTTCACCTAGTTTCCTTCTACTATGGCTTTATTTTATGTCAATACATCATTATAGTCATGTTAATGGTTAGGTTCCAATATATGAAGTGAGGCTCCATATACAAATTTTAGGAATAGAAAAGGAATTAACTACCATTTTATTTAGAGCTATTCTATGATAAATTTGCAACATAGAAGTAGAAATATTGATAAGTAGAGAGTGAGGTACTAATGATCTCATTCACAACTAATCTATTGGAAGGACAATTGGAATTCATTCACAACTAATCTATTGGAGGGACAGTTGGTTGGAATTCAATGTTATGTTAGAGCTAAGTACTCTAATTAGATTTGAAAGATTACATAGATCACAAAACATTTTAAATACTCATACAAAATAATAAATAATTTTTAACTATGTAATTCTGCCAAAAGAAAGAATTGGAGAAGATTTTAGGGATTGATCAAACCATGTGAGCTACTTGCTGATTTCTTGCAGCAAATCTCTAGATATTATTAAAGTGGGGTAGATATTAAAGTCATGAGATCATTATACTTTATCTTTCCAACTAACTAAAATATAAGGGTAGTTGGCGATAATCATGGAATGTATTAGCAAAGCACGTGTTTCTAAGATTTATTATCATTTAGGGATAAAGGATGGACTTGCTGATTATACAAATAAATTGAATGTGGGGTTTAAGAAAAAATAGGCCATCCTTTATTGAAGAAGAGACTAGAATACCTTTCTTATGATATCACAAATAGGAAATTGTGTTTTTTATACTTTTTAATTTAAAATTGTAATAAAAATGTTTTATGTTGAAAAAGATAAAGTAGCAAATGAAATTTATGTTCATTCTAGAATAAACAAATGCTAAAAATTTAGAACCCCCCATTCCAACCATTTTACTATTAAGTGTTATAAAGAGAATATTGGATTCAAATTCTTTGTAAGTTATGCTTAGCTAATTTTATAATTATATCAACATGCATGACCTAATTCATATTCTATATAATAAATCAATATAGATTAATTACCGAAGCAAAAGGAATGATAATCTATTCAATATTTATATTGAGAATTGCTTGAAGGAGATTGTCCCCTTAAAGAAACCCGTTATATTTTGTAATGCAATTTTGGGATAAAAGTATAATATTCCTATCTTTATTTCATTTACAATACATATAATCTATATTTTTATTTTTAAACTAATTTATAATTTAAAGAATCAAAACATTTCATTCTAAAGCTCCTTGCAATGATGTGCTTTATAGTAGCATTAAAATTTTAGCGCTTTCTATGACTTTTCATTATATTTTTTTCTTTCAACCTAGCAAGATATTGGTAATAATAAAGTGGCTATTGAAGTTATGGTATTGAGTGTTGTGAATCATGTCAAAATGTGAATCAAAATAATGGAAATAATGTAATTCAGGATCTAAACTCACAATCCAAACAAACACAAAATGGAACCTAAGATCTATGCATAAAATCAAATAATAAGAATAATAATACAAAGACTTTTGGAGACTCCATTGTTACTTGAGACTTTCTTGAATTATTGATGTAGATTTTCTCTAAGGTTTTGTAGCATAACTTTGATATTATCGTGATAATATGAAGGCTTGATGCTTGATAAAGGTAATACTAGCTCTAGATAATAATAATGTTTGATGGATGTTTGATAATTTGATGATTGTGTAGATACTCAAAAGTGCTAGATAGAAAATGAGTGAATTAAGGTCTTATTTATATGTCTCATATCACATTTGATAAATGGTAGAGATTAAATGGAACAATCAATGGTTGAGAAAATTATGAGGTGAGACCTATAATGCACATGTATTGATGAGGTGAAGAAATAAGGTAAGGTGTAAATGCATATATGAAATCAATATAATTTTAGTTTTATTTATTTAAGGTGGGAGAATTAAATAAATATTTTAATTTATTTAATTTGAGAGGGAATTGTTAGAAAATAAAAAAAATTGTAAATTATTTGATTATAAACGATAAATTAATTATATCATAAAATTATTTAATTAATATTGGGATAAAATGGTAATATTAATTAAATAAAAATATTTCACTAATAATGGATAGAAAACACTAATAAAATAAGTAAATAATTAAGGCACTCATCCTGGAGTATGTTGATTAAGTTGTGGTAATGTTGACATTACCACAAGGTTCAAGTTATCATCCCCTTGCCTCAAAATGTCTTTAAGTATGGGTTTATCAATGTAATGACATGGTTCTTGTTAAAGGAATATTTTGCTAACCTTTAGGTGGCTAGATCTAATTTATTAGAGTAGTGAGCTTATTTTGTATATATAAGCTCACTACTATTGGGGGGGAAATGTGATGTCATAAAGTACATCACATGCAATTTCACACCACATATGTGTTCCCTTTAGTTATAATAAAGAAATTTATGCTCTTTATCCTAAAAGTTGATTCAAAGCATCCTCTAATACCCTACATACTTAAATTCTTGACTATTAAGTTTCATTTTTTCCCAAATGAATGTGCACTATGTAGACATCTTCTTGATGTGATAGCTTCCTACGAAATCCACGATTGTGGTAGCTATTGGGAAATTATACTCTTTGTGTCTTGATATTGTATTCCTCTACCAAATTGCACTAATGTCAGGAATTATCCAGCTTTGATAAAATCTCTTCACCTTACCTCTAATTCATATTTTGATCTAAAGTCACAACCTTATTGCATTCTCCAACTCTTGAAAAAACTCTCTCACACTCACATCACTCTTAGATTCATGCCAACATTCTTACTTGTCCTTGTACTACACTCCATTATTCACTATTTCCCTTGCTACAATGATATCTTTCAATTGAGGAGTTATAATTTTCTATGGTGCAAGTGAAGGATTTATTTGGAAGAAGTTTGTGAATTTTTCTAACATATCCAACATTCTACATATTTATTTGTGTTTCGTGTAGAAATCTCTATTTCTAATTTGTAGGGGACGCTAACGCACCCTATTTTTGTCCACACACAAAGAAAATTAATTAGATAGAGAGCTGACCAATTTTTTCTAGAGACCTTTGTAGCATCTATTTTCTCAAGGCTTGGGAACATAGATAAATTTTGTCCACACTAAAAATACATAGCGGCCCAATGAGAAGGTAATCATAAAGCTCATAGTAATATTTTGGATTATTTGAGTGGAACGTTAAAATTTGATTCCTTGAAAGATTTGGTTATCCTTTGTAGTGGTTTAGTTTTCATATTCTACATTTTTATGAACCTAACGTGAATTCTCCTTTGGTTAAAATTTTGTGAAAAAAGAAAACCTTTCCTCAAGTCATATTCTCTTTATCTATGAGGTTCGTAGTACCATGTTTTGTGACATACTTCTATGAGCTTCATGATCGAGTCTACAACTTTTGAGAACATAGTTGGAAGAAGCTTAATAATAAACATACCTCAAACCAAATATAATCCTACCAAACCTAGTCTCATATTTTCTACATATACTAACTCTCCTAATTACCATTCTCTCTTTACAAATTCATCAAAATTAAATTCTCAACCAAACTCTCAAACAATCTCTCCCCCTGAGCCTATCCCTTGTGTGGATAAAAATCTACTCTTATGGTTCCCTTTGAGAAGGTGTAGTCCCTAGAAAATAACTTGAGTGACTTTGAATTTTTTTTTAATAGTGATTACTTGTTTACTCAGGTGGCCCCTATTTTTAGTAATCTAAGAGACCTAATTATCTCAAATTGTAAGAGCCTTGAGTTTCTTTGTGCACGTTGACCAATATAGTTGAGACACATGTGTCTTCTTGTATGTTTATCTTTTCTCACCCTCATGAGACTCATTTAGACATCACTAGTACTCAGTTGAATGTATCAACACCTAATATTAATGTGCAATTTTATGATTGTTTAACCAATTCAAGTGTATAAATAATAGTTTTCATAAATGAATGCCTCTATGTTTGAAAAAATACTGAGAAAATTTGATCTAAAACTAAAAATCAGAATTATGAAAGTGTAAGACATTCCAGGTCGACCAAAAATCAAATGATGGGAAATAGCATCCTAGCCTAGAGACACAAACTAGAATCCCAAATAAATATTAATTTTATAATTAGGGGAAATAACCACTGAGATCCAACTTTTGTCCCAAAGGTAAGTTGAATGTTATTTATGATTATTTCCTCTATTTGTGTTTGATAATTATTTGATGTGAATGTGCAATGACTATGTTAAATGATGCAAAACTGATGATATTTGTCATAAATAAGAAGATATATAATTTAAAGTAAACAAATAAGTATAGATCTCAAAAAAGATATAAAATGGAACATGTAACTAAAATCTAGGCCTAAAATAGTTGGACTAGTGTGCTAGGAGCCATAGTCTTGAAAAGTGTCCTATAACCCGAGACATTAGATTTTAGATTAGGATGCTCTGTAGATCACACTTTGTGAAATTTAACAAAGAACTATTAGATAGTTGTGCTAATTGACATAGTCTAGGGGTTATCATCTATTCAAAATCTAGGATTATGTTGTTGTATTCTATCTGCAAATATTCAACTTTCTATTGTCAAAATTTTAACTTGTAGATTCAAAAGGGGGGTTTCTCAAGGTATTTTCATAGTTAGGCCAGCTTATAATGATCCTATTAAACTATAAGGATCTGATCGCGAATGTAATTGACACACCAACATCTTCAAATTTGGGCCTAGTTTGGGGGACTGTAGGACTAGGTACCCTAGCCCACCCAAGAAAGGGAAAACTAAAGATGGCTGTAGAGTTCACATGACCAATATATTGGATCAAGTTACCTAATGAGCATGTGATGACGATTTGGATGAGATAATGCCACTTTAATAGAACTTTATTTAATTCTTCAACCACTTAAACATTAATCATACATTTGCAGTAAAGAAAAGAAGATAATCAAATGACATAGTACTCATAACACCATGTTTTGTTTACTAGGAAACCCTAGCCAAGGGAAAAACCTGATGGGGATGACACCCACAAGCATGCACTAAAGTATAATGTCCCTGTAAGGAGACCTAGACCTATTAGGATCTGAATATTACATAGTTCATTTCCTTGTTAGAGGAACAACAACCCTATTAAAGGTTCACAACACCCTGTTAGGGGCCAACTGAGCTTACATATCTTACAATATATTTTAGTTACAAAATTTCTCAGTCATGAACAAAAACAAGCATCACTAATGCTTTGATAGTTCCTTTATAGTTCTTCAATTATCTTTGTCATTCTCTGCTCGGCCATTCACTTATTTTCTCTTCTAGATAACTATTACAAACTTCTTCTAATCTTTACCAAAAAGATCTTACATATATATCTCACAACTTTACAAAGTCGGCTCTCAAAATGAATATTACAAATATTACAAAGTCGGCCTTCAATACACAATACAATTAATATAGTAAACATGAAATGCATAGTCAGTGCTCTTGAATAGTCAATGTGTAGGCTATCAAAAACCAAAATACAACTTCAATTGTCTGGAGTCCAAGTCATACTCCCTCAATCTTCGTTGATGTCAAACTGCTCTGTATCATTGTTCTTCTGAAGTCTGTCTATCTTCAAATCCTTCTAACTCATCATAGACTTAACCAAATCCAAATCAATCTTAGGTGGAGGTCATACATACTCCATATTGTCTTCCTCTAATCTCGCTTGCCCTAATTCATCGATCTTTGTCTTTGACATCCAAAATACTTATGTATCTCTACTACTATACTTAGTCAATTTATGAATCAACAAAACTTATCTTCAAAGTAATCGAACTTAAACCTAGATGTGTTTTCATCAATGGCAACCAAAAAGTGAATCATATTTACCAAATTTGATCACTTTCCAACAATCTCTCCCTTTGGCATTGATGGAAACACTTAACAAAAAAATGACTAAGTGTTCCAACCAATCAAAATTGTCTCTTCTACTCCTTATCTCTTCTCCATATTTTTCTATCTTTCTTTTATTATATTATATTTTTTTTATTCATTTTTTTCTTCTCTTCTCCCCCTTTGACAACAATGACAAAGGTGCATATAAAGCAATAAGTTTTAGTTCTTTCTTACCAATTTCAGAATATCCTAAAAAGAATCTTCCAAAAGCTTCATTTTTGTGCTCCATGTCTTGAATAATATATGACTGATGTGAATCAAACCATTCATTGCAAATGACGTAGTTTCATCTTTTTTCAATTCTATGGGTAAAGCTTTACTCAATGAATCTGCAACTTTCTCCAAATCTGAGAGATGAGCTTCAAGTATGGATAGCTTCGGAGTGACAAAGCTCCTCAACAAATTAAATCTTTTCAATACTCTTTCTTTCTCATTATCCAATACACTGATCTTGGCCAATATCCTTGTAACTTTTGTGTCTAGTTCTATAGTGGATTGTGAAGATATTTCACAACCATCCATAAAACTATTCAGAGTTGCCCTCTCCTTGGCAATAATGTCATCAACATTCTCAATATGCCTAATCGGATTTGTGCAATAGCTAAACAATTTTCTCCCATGTCCAATGTAGCTCTTTTCATTTGTCAAACAAGTGTTTATAATTCCTAAGTCCCATGTGATGGACTTGTAGACTTCTGTCAACTTCTTCTCTGAATATGTCTTCTTTGCCTTCTCCTCTACAATCTTCAACAAATTTTCATAGTGCCCATCAAATTCATCAAGTGTAATTTTCAAGTTTTAAATGTCATCTTTGTGCTGGAAAACTATAGGTACTAGAATAAATTTGTTCACAGTATCAATATCTCTTGTAATTACTTTTTCCTTCTTGTCTCCTTTCTGTTTAGATCTTTCCTTTTCTTTGTTTAATGCAATAAATTCTAGTTTTACCAATTCAACTTCATCCATGCTATCCACATTTACATCACTCCTTTCCAACAATGAAATAGGTGGTTATTTTACCTCTTTCTTTTCATCTCCTTGTTGTTCTATCTTCTATTCATCATCTTTTTTCTACTCAACTTTCTCTTTATGTTCTACTTCATCTGCAATAGAGGTGTCCAAATTTCCTGCAAAAGGGTCTGTCTCATCTTGTGAGGTGTCAAGGGTCACTGCCACACCAGAGACATATAAATTTGTTGATGGATCTACTTTTCTCTTCTCAGTTGCCTTAGATCTCTCACCCATTTTGAATTGTGTGGGTGATGTTGTTTTAGGAGGTGGGGCCTTATCAAAAGTAGTATTCAACAAAATATTCTCTAGTGAGTTTCCTCAGTCACTTCATCATACTTCCTCACCATTATTTTCAATAGTCTAATCCTTTTTTTAAAAATAGAGGTTTCAATTCTTTGAATATATTATCCCTCTCTTGTACTAATAACATAGGCAGCATGTTATCAATTTCCTTATTTCTGATCTGATCATCCTCAATATGTGCCAAGTGTTTTTTGTTCTCCAATTTTGCATACAGGTCTGTAGGTATACTTCCTTAAATTTCTAAAAGAGTCTTCTTGAAAGTAAGAAAATGCTCAATTGCAATGTCTTCAATCTTCATCTTATCTGGTTCCTCATACCTATCATAGTATTTATCAATTGTAACCAATTTACCTTTCTCTAATGCTCTTTTCTCTAGCATCTTCATGTCTAGTTTCCAAATGTGTTTTTTTGTTTTCTTCTCTTCTCCTACTATGGTTTTCTCTTTAGGTGATTTAAGCTTACTTGATCTTGTAACTCTAGGAGTGACATCCTTTGCTTTCTCTATTTTCTATTGTGGAGGAGGTAGACTATCTACCATAACTACCTCAGGAGTGAAAGGGGCATCAGTGCTTCCACTTGCTACTCCAAGAGATCTCTTTGCCATCTTCTTCTTAACTTCTTTCAATTCCTCTTTTGTCAGTCCATATTTTATACCGCACTCATGAGTAAGGTTAGAAATTTTCCTTTTCCTTGGTCCTTTAGACTGTTCCTCTTTCACCTTTTTTGAATTTTCTTCATAATTTCCCCATCTTTCTTATGTTGTATCAACTTTTGATGCAAGAACATATTCTACTTGTGTGGTAAGTAATTCATAACTCACTTCATAGCCCATGGGGTAATACCACTTCTTTCTAGGTGTAACTGCTTCAAAACATATACATTCAGTTTTAACCATAAAATATATTGCATTATTGTACTTTTACATAATGTCCTATGTAACATGTATCTTGTCTTCATATATTTCTGTATAATTTTGATCATAGCAAATAGTTCTCCATCTACCCAAGTAGTATTTTGTCTTTTGTAACTCTATAAAATCAGTATGCCAGTGGGTACTCCAAACTTCCAACCACTAGGATGTAAACCAGGAAACTTGTGCTCAATATGAATGAACATATGCATCAACAACAAACCAAATCTGAAATTTTTAGTTCTATCCTTCTTCACTAGATTCACATTCTCAAGAAATTGTTGAGCCAGAACTTCGCATAGGTTATATTTTATGTTTTCCTTCACCATTCTCCATGCCATCATGATTACTTCAGCAGATACTGAGTTAGGTCTGCTACTGTAGTAGAATTTATATCCGAGTATCATGGAAATCAATCTCACATCTTGCTGAAAGATATTTTTTATTGTCATTGCCCTTCTGTCCCATTTAAAATGTGTTAGGGTTTTGACTTCTTTCTTCACATGCTTCTCCACAATAGGTATAAATCGAGTGTTGTCTAATCCAGTGATCTCATGAGTTAGGTCACTACAAATCTTCACAGGTTGGTGACCAGTCCATATGAACTAATCATGAACCCTACTAATCAATATCTTAAACCATTCATTTTCATCAAATTGGCATAAATCCATAATTTTGATTATTCTCAACTGACTAATGTGTTTGAATTCATGTTTCATGATTCCTTTTTTAGTCATATTTTCTATTTCAGTGAATATTTCATTTTCTCCCAATGTATCATACTTATAATGTATGTAATCCCTAATGCCTTCTACATGCAATACGCCATGTGGGGTTTGTGAAAATGCTCCTTTTGGATCCTCTTCTCAAGACTTATACAGAAGTTTCTTGAATTTGTATCTAGGATGACCAACAACATCAAAAATGATGGGTGCATCCATAGCTAGATGATGTAAAATACTTTTCTTTTGCTGAAATCTAAGTGTTATGCTCCAATCAATCACGCATAGAAAATTTAGAATAGCCTGAATGCTTCTTCTCTCTGATCTCCTTAGCTCTCTCTTTGTCAAATGGTGAATAGATAGGTCATCAAATGGTGCTTTATATAAGTTAGGTTATGTATAGTCAGAAAATGGAAGCACTTCCATGGTAGACTAGTTTAGCCTTCTGAGTAGGTGTTTTGCGGTCATATCAAGCACCTTGAATGGGTTTTTGACTTTGACCTGGATTTCCCCTTGTTCTGCCTCTTTTTCCACTACTTTCCATCCATTTTTTGGCATCCTGGACTGCAAATCTGAAGTTTTTGACCTCAGGGTCAGGGTTGACCTTTTGGGTGTATGTTGACCTTGACCCTGACCTAGGTCAAGGTCAACCTCAACCCTGACCTAGGTCAAGGTTGACCTCAACCTTGACCTAGGGTTCAGATCCTGGGGTCTCACAGTTTTCAGATGTCGATCTTTGCAAAAAGTGTTTTCCCGCTTCCGGGTCAGCTGTTTCGGGTTCTAAAGCATCGACTCCTAAATTATATTCAATATAGGTCCTCTCCTAGGGGTAAAGGCTTTAATGGGAATTTAATTATCCTATGTTGGCCTCCTTAGAAGATTTTTCCCTAGTTTCATATAAAAGGGAGCCTTCTCCTCTCATTTTCTCTACTCATCAACTAAGTGATAAGAAGTCTTCCAAGTGCAAAAATCTCTAACCAAGATTTTGTTCAAGAATCCATTGTTCTAAATGTTTTCAATCTCTCAAGTTGTTCAGTTCTTCCTCTCAAGCATTCAATTTCTCCATTGAAGATCAAGGATTCAAGCTTTCAAGCCTTTGAAGGTATTAGGTTCAAACATTCAAGATTCATCATTCAAACCCTAGATATAGCCATCATGGTGGTGTGATCTTCCTTCAAGATCCTTTGTGCATCCTCAAGACTCTTTCATCATCTCTTCAAGGTGGATTCCAAGCATAAAACCATGGAGCTTTTTGGTTTGTAAAGTCCATGCTTTCATATCTACATATTTGTCTACATTTGAATTACATTGCATATCTATTGAATATCATAGCTTCATTGTTAGATTCAATTCTACTACTTGCTAGCATTCTTATTTCAATTATTGATTTCAAGGTTAATTCCTAAATCGGGGTTTGACTAAGACAAACCCCTCCCCCCCCAACAAAAAAATCTATTTTTCTTGCAGGTACAGGTTCAAGATTACAAATTTGAGACCAGATTTGGATACCCTTTTCGGCCTTATGTCAGACTCCGCGAACAGATTCTCTGTTGGACCTGTACAGGTCAAGGTCGAAATTATTGGGTTAGGGTTGAAATTTGTGGGTCAAGGTCGACCTTTTTCATAAGATGACATCAGAACAGAAAAATATTTTAGGGTTTTGTTCGTCTCTGCGTTTCGGTTCTAGATCATACTTCAGTTTTCCCAGAAATAGTCTACAAACCTCAGAAAATAGTATTCTTTGATCTGTAATATTTCAAGGTTAGTACTTTTCTATCATTCATTTCAATTCAAATCCTTAATAATTCTAAATATATCACACATTTACATTCATCCACACCACATTTTAAGAGGGAAACCTAGGACCTCCTTCTTTATTCTTATTTCCAATAGATTGATTCACATATGCATTAGCCCTTCTTTTGGGTTGATCAACTTGGATCCTTCCTTTGTGCATTTAAGAATAAAAGGGGAATATCTTATCTTTCCCTCCACTCTAAACATTAAATGTAAGGTGATAAGTGATTTTAGTATCAAAACACTCTTATTCCATAAACATTATTTTTCATCCTTTACATTTTGGTGAACCCGCGATAGACAACTCTTTCTTTTTTGGTGTTAGATTTGCATGCATATAGAAGTAGGATTTCTTTTATGCTCTTACATTTATATTTAAAAATTCATAAAAATCACAAAATTTCTCTAAAAATACAAAAACATTTACATTTTTTATTGTGTTCAACATGTATGATTTTTGTTTTGAATACTTTGATGAGGATTTTGTTGCTAAAGAGGATAGATCCCCTAATGAGGTACATGGAAGTGGGGATGAAATTTGTTTGAATAAGATCTCCATTGATCCTATTCCTATTTTTTCCTCCTCTACAATCTCTTCAATTGACCTTTACCATAGAAGTGAGTTAATGATAGATGTTACTTCTTCTCCTAATATATGTCTTTTATATGAGCCTAGTTTAGAATATAATTCTTCCCCCTTTAGGGATCAAGCTTTAGGCGCTCCTACAATGTGCTTTATTGATAAGGAGGATAATCCTCCTATTTGGGATGAACCCTTGGATTTGGATGTTGATTACTCTCTTCCTCATGAGGCCATTGTGGATAATCCTCTTATTTGGGATGAACCTTTGGATTGGGATGTTGATTATTCTCTTCCTCATGAGGCCATTATGGGTGATTTTACTTTTTGGGATGAACCCTTGGATAAAGACATTGATTTATCTCCTTCTTGTGAAGATGATTTGATACAAGAGGGTGATTTATTAATGGATGACATATTCATACATGATGATGACTCTCTTTCTAAAACACACTCCCCTTATGTAGAAATTTTAGAGAAAGAAGAAAACATTATAGATTCTTTACCTCCATTTGGTATTTCTTCTAGTAATGAGACATTAGCAGGGAATAATATGAATTCCCTTAATTCTCTCCCTCTTAGTTATGATCCTATGGAGAATCAAGCTCCTACCCCATCTTCTCCTAGGATGTATTCCTTTATTTTTCCTTCTTGTGAATCTATCGAAGATACTAATGATGACATAGTGATTACTGAAGTTCAATTGGCTTCTTTTCATTTGGCTTCTTGTTATGGTCATAGTTATCATTTACTAGTTAAACAAGGATTCCATACTCAAGAATGTGCTAAGCATAAACATGGAATTCAAATGCCCTTACAGAATGGGGGCATAAGAATTCTTATGGATTGGTATTTAATCTTCAACAACATATCAATGTTACAAACACCTCAAATAACATTTCAAAATATGATGACCCTATGAAGGAATTTGACCAAGAGGTTGTTCTGCCTAAACTCCTTTGTGCTAAGATGATTACTAGACCTAAACACAAAAATAAATGTATTCTATACTTGAAGATTCTTCCTTTTTTTTCTATCATAGATTTCATGATCACTCTAATGAATATCAAGCTTTACATTATAAGATTAGGCATCTCATTGATAGTGAAATTATTTATATATCATGTGGCAATGAGTTTTATTTCAATCCTATTTTCTCTAAATAACATTTATGTTCCTATTATGGAATTCCATCTAATGTAAACAATGTTAGCCTAATCTTTGGGGGCTCGTTGCCTTGCATATTATTGTGAGCAATATAATAGGTCCCCTTTCATCCTTGTCCCTACACTTGGGGGGCAAGGATTCTATCTCCTTTTTTTCTATCTTTTCGGGATCCACTTTCTTTTGGTTAAGCAGTATTTATCTATTATGTGATATCACATCATACATGAAAATCTTGGTTTGAATTAAGGATTTATGTCCTTGATTATAACCTATTTTTTTGTTTTTGGGTTTCCATGGTTGATAAATCTCTCACCTTGGAAATTGAATAGTGTGTTATCCCTCATAAGGGTTCCTTTTTTCACTTCTTCCATGATATATCTTTCCTACAACAATATCTCTTGATATACTTTGATATATCCCTTGCATTCACCACTGGGGGGCAAGGTGTTATTTTCCTTCTTCCTCTATCTAAGGATCTACTTTCCTTAGCTTAGTGGCATTTGTTTATCATATAACATTATTTCCTTATAAAGATGTATGTTTTTTACTATGGATATACTCTTACATGAGATTTGATTGTCCTAGGTCATCACCTCTTCTTTATTTTGCAAACTATGCTCTTGATAAACACTTTCCCTTGCTTTGGTTAGAGTTTGACTCCTTCATTCTGAGCTTTCTCTTCCTCATTGCAGGGGGCTTGATGATCAAATCTTTGGTCCCTCTTTTCTTGAGAAGATGGTAATTTTATCCTAAGCACTCCTCTATGGTAGGGCTCTTGTTGATAAGATCTCTTCCTCTTTGAGGATCCTTTTTCCATAAGTGACATATCCATTTCATGATTATCTATGCTCTTGGATGTAAGGATCAATACTCTTTACTAAGAATATGTTATACATTTTTGTAAAGTGGGATATCTCCTTACCTTGTGAAGTAGGTATCATCTTCCTCTTCCTTATCCTTCCTAGTAGGTAGCCATGATAAGGAGGGGGGCATATATAGGTTCTTCCTTGTACTATAGTTTAAATTTATTTACATTTTGCAGCATGCTAAATCCTTTGAAGGTAATGCACACAAGTTGCTAAATCCTAAAGGGACATGCATTTTTACTTTTATTTTTTCTAAATCCTCGAAAGGTAACGCACATAAGTTGCTAAATCCTGAAGGGACATGCATTTTTACTTTTATTTTTCCTTAATCCTCAAAAGGTAACGCACATAAGTTGCTAAATCCTGAAGAGATACGCACCCTTTTATTTTAAAATATGCTAAATCCTTGAAAGGTAACACACATAAGTTTCTAAATCCTAAATGGACATGCATTTTACATTCCATAGTGATACAAGAATGTGGATCTATGGATATTTTCAAAATCCGTCAGAAGACGCATTACAGTTACAAGAATAGTTTATGGGTGAACCTTTTGGGCTCTCCCTCCTTGGTGATTCATATTAAGGTGGGAATCTTACTAGGTGAGGTAATCACTTTCCCTTCTCTCTCTTTCACTTTCATGCTAGTAGGATTAGATCATGAAGCTATGTTATCTATAGTGTTGTTCTTGTCTTGCTTATGTAATCATGTATGTTTTTATGATTGATTGCTCTTTACTTTTCATATCTTTATGTATGTATTTTGAGTAAGAATCCTTGGTCTAGGGGCTCATGTCCTTGACTTAGTGATATTCTACTTCGTTGCGATCCACCAGTGTCTTTCTTCTAACTTTACCGTGAGCATGTTCAATTTTTATACTCCCGCTAAAGTGAGGGCTAATTGTATAGTCGGAAAATGAAAGCACTTCCATGGTAGACTATTTTAGCCTTTCAAGTAGGTGGTTTTGGGTCATATCAAGCACCTTGAATTGGTTCTTGACTTTGACCTGGCTTTCCCCCTGTTCTGCCTCTTTTTCCACTACTTTCCATCCAATTTTTGGCATCCTGGACTGCAGATCTGAGGTTTTTGACCTCAGGGTCAGGGTCAACTTTTTGGGTCTATGTCAACCTCAACCTTGACCTAGTTCAAGGTCGACCTTGACCTTGACCCAGGGTTCAGATCCTGGGGTCTCATAGTCTTCAGATGCCGATCTTTGTAAAAAGTGTTTTACCGCTTCCGAGTCGGCTATTTCGGGTCCCAAAGCGTCGATTCCTAAATTATATTTAATATAGCTCCTCTCCTAGATATAAAGGCTTTAATGGGAATTTAATTATCCTATGTCGGCCTCCTTAGAATATTTTTCCCTAGTTTTATATAAAAGGGAGCCTTCTCCTCTCATTTTCTCTAACCATCAACTAAGTGATAAGAAGTCTTCCAAGTGCAAAAAGCTCTAACCAAGATTTTGTTCAAGAATCCATTGTTCTACTATTTTCAAGATCTCAAGGTGTTCAATTATTCCTCTCAAGCATTCAAATTCTCCATTGAAGATCAAGGATTCAAGCTTTCAAGCTTTTGAAGGGATTAGGTTCAAACATTCAAGATTCATCATTCAAACCCTAGATCTAGCCATCATGGTGGTGTGATCTTCCTTCAAGATCCTTTGTGCATCCTCAAGAATCTTTCATCATCTCTTCAAGGTGGAGTCCAAGCATACAATCATGGAGTTTTATGGTTTCTAAATTCCATGCTTTCATATCTACATATTTGTCTACATTTGAATTACATTGCATTTATATTGAATATCATAGCTTCATTGTTAGATTCAATTCTACTACTTGCTATCATTCTTATTTCAATTATTGATTTCAAGGTTAATTCCTAAATCAGGGTTTGACTAAGGAAAACCCCTCCCCCCCCCCCCAACAAACAAATCTCTTTTTCTCATAGGTAAAAGTTCAGTGTTGTAGATTTGAGACCAGATTTGGATACCCTTTTCGGCCTTCTGTCAAACTTCGTGAATAGATTCTCTGTCAGACCTGTGTAGGTCAAGGTTGATATTATTGGGTCAGGGTTGACATTTTTGGGTCAAGGTCAACCTTTTCCATAAGAAGACATCAAAACAGAAAAAGATTTTTGGGTTTTGTTTGTCTCTACATTCCGGTTTCGGATCATACTTCAGTTTTCCCAGAAATAGTCTACAGACCTCAGAAAATAGCATTCTTTGATCTGCAATATTTCAAGGTTAGTACTTTTCTATCATTCATTTCAATTCAAGTCCTTAATCATTCTAAATCTATCACACATTTACATTCATCCACACCACATTTTAAGAGGGAAACCTAGGATCTCCCTCTTTATTCTTATTTCCAATAGATTGATTCACAAATGCATTAGCCCTTCTTTTGGGTTGATCAACTTGGATCCTTCATTTGTGCATTTAAGAATAAAAGGGGAATATCTTATCTTTCCCTCCACTTTAAACATTAAATGTAACGCGATAAGTGATTTGAGTATCAAAACACTCTTATTCCATAAACATCATTTTTCATCCTTTACAGGTTATAACTTTCATTTTCACTTTATACTGTACTATCGGCTGGTAGATCTTGCAAAAAAAATATACAAGTCGGCTGATGGTGTGCTCTTAGGTATATAATCCATGATTTCAGCTTAGTTCATACACAAGCTCACATGAGATCAATCTATGAATGTCGGGGCAGGATAAATTCTGATGTATGTATCCAATGCTCCCCCTAAGGCCATGATCGGCCAATTAGGTCGATTTATCTTGCTACCTTCAAGAAAAGATCTAGTAGCATCTACTGACTCTCCCTGAACTGATGTCTCACTTTTTCCTTTGATCTGTCAAATCTTACCACTCTTGCTATCTTCTACCTTCTTAAAACAATTTTCAAAATCATTCTTCACATCTGAAACACTCTTTCCAGTATCATTTTCATTCTTCTGTGAATTCATAGGAGGTGGTGTTATTTTGTTATCTAGTCCATTATACCTACAAACCTTTGCTATATGTCCTAGATTATTGCATTTGTAACATATAGGATGTCTTCTTTCTTGATTAACTTGTAACTTACAGTACTTCGCAATGTGTCCAATGTTATTACATTTGTAGCATGTAGGTTTCACTATAGGTTCTCTTCCATTGTCTTTTCTATATCCAGATTGATTAGGTTTTTTGCATTCTGTCTTCTTGTGCCCATATCCATTACAGTTAAAATAATAACCAGAAAAAGTTCTAAAAGGGGCATTACCTCTGCAGTCTCTCTTCATGTGTCCAAATCTATTGCAGCCAAAGCATCTACCTCTGAAAGGTCTGATCTTCTCTTTAGGTTCTTCAATAGATGGTTTCTCAACATCAATCTTCTCATCTGATTTCTCTTCCTGATTCTTTGAACATTCAGCTTCATTGAAGCCAATACCTATCATATCACCTTTAGTTTCTATTTGTCTAGATGTTCATCAATTAAATCACTACTGGTGTGAAGTTTCTCAATGTGATTCTTTTCTTCAACAAGTTCACCTTTCACAATCTGATTGTATTTCTCCAATTCCAGGTATTTATTCTTGTAGTTGTCAGCCTCATCCTTCATTTGATTCAATGCATTAGTTAAGGTTTCTTCAACTTTCTTCTTAGCATCCTTCTGCATCTATACTTCTTTAGCCATAGACTCATTTTCAAGTTTTAGAGTCTTAATCTCTTCTTTTAGTTGTTTCACCTGATCTGAATTGTCCTCATCTGAGTCTTCTTTTATTTGGACCACAAGATCTTCTCTTTGACTTCTGGAAAGGTCAATCTATTCTTTGAGTTTCTTTATGAATTTCTTAGGTCTTCGCATGTTGAATCTCAATTCTCCATTCTCTACTTTTGCTTTATCAAGGTCTTCAAGTGCAGCATCAAATTTTTCTTGCAAACTGTCCAAATACATTCTGATCTCCCTCAAGCTATTAGGCTTTCTCTCTAAGGGCCAAAAGCTCTGATACCAATTGTTAGGATTGGATTATACTAAGAGGGGGGTGAATAAGTATAATAGCACTTTATTTAATTCTTCAACCACTTAAACATTAATCATACATTTGCAGTAAAGAATATAACATAAGAAAATGACATAGTACTCATAACACCATGTTTTTTTTACGAGGAAACCCTATCCAAGGGAAAACCCCTATGGGGATGATACCCACAAGCATGCACTAAAGTATAATGTCCTTGTAAGGAGACCTAGCCATGTTAGGAGCTGAATATTACATAGTACATTTTCTTGTTAGAGGAACAACCCTATTAAAGGTTCACAATACCCTTTTAGGCGCCAACTGAGCTTACATCTCTTACAATATATTTCAGTTAAAAAAGTTCTCAGTCGTGAATAAAAACAAGCATCATTAATTCTTTGATAGTTACTTTATAGTTCTTCAATGATCTCTATCATTCTCTGCTCTACCATTTGCATATCTGCTCTTCCATATAACTATTACAAACTTCTTCTAATCTTTACCAAAAAGATCTTACATATATATCTCACAACTTTACAAAGTTGGCTCTCAAAATGAATATTACAAATATTACAAAGTCAGCCTTCAATACACAATAAATTTAATATAGTAAAAATCAAATTCAAAGTCAGCGCTCTTGAATAGTCAATGTGTAGGCTATCAACAACCAAAATACAACTTTGATTTCCTGGAGTCCAAGTCATACTCCTTCAATATTTTTTGTTTTCCAACTACTATGTATCGTTGTTCTTCTGTAGTTTGTCTATCTTCAAATCCTTCTAACTTGTCGTAGACTTGACCAAATCTAAATATATCTTAGGTGGAGGTCATACATACTCCATATTTTTTTCCTCTAAGCTCACTTGCCCTAATTCATCGATCTCTATCTTTAACATCCAAAATAATTTTGTATCTATGCTACTATACTTAGTCAATTTTTGAATCATCAAAACTTATCTTCAAAGTAATCGAACTTAAACCCAGATGTGTTGCCATAAATGACAACCAAAAAGTGAATCATATTTACCAAATTTGATCACTTGCCAATAGTTTAGTTTTCATATCCTACACTTTTATGAACCTAACATGAATTCTCGTTTGGTTAAAATTTTGTTAAAAAAGAAAACCTTTTCTCAAGTCATATTCTCTTTCTCTATGAGGTTCGTAGTACCATGTTTTGTGACATACTTCCATGAGCTTCATGATCAAGTCTACAACTTTTGAGAACATAGTTGGAAGAAGATTAATAATAAACATACCTCAAACCAAATATAGTCCTACCAAACCTAGTCTCATATTTTCTACATATACTAACTCTCCTAATTACCATTCTCTCTTTACAAATTTATCAAAATTAAATTCTCAACCAAACTCTCAAACAATCTCTCCCCCTGAGCCTATCCCTCATGTGGATCAAAAATCTACTCTTATGGTTCCCTTTGAGAAGGTGTAGTCCCTACAAAATAATTTGAGTGAATTTGAATATTTTTTTAATAGTGATTACTTGTTTACTCAAGTGGCCCCTATTTTTAGTAATCTGAGAGACCTAATTATCTCAAATTGTAAGGGCCTTGAGTTTCTTTGTACACATTGACCAATATAGTTGAGACACATGTGTCTTCTTGTATGTTTATCTTTTCTCACCCTCACGAGACTCATTTAGACATTACTAGTACTCACTTGAATGTATCAACACCTAATATTAATGTGCAATTTTATGATATTTTAACCAATTCAAGTGCATAAATAATAGTTTTCATAAATGAATGCCTCTATGTTTGAAAAAATACTGCAAAAATTTGATCTAAAACTAAAAATCAGAATTATGAAAGTGTAAGACATTCCAGGTTGACCAAAAATCAAATGATGGGAAATAGGATCCTAGCCTAGAGACACAAACTAGAATCCCAAATAAATATTAATATTATAATTAGGGGAAATAACCACTGAGATCCAACTTTTGTCCCAAAGGTAAGTTGGATGTTATTTACGATTATTTCCTCTATTTGTGTTTGATAATTATTTGATGTGAATGTGCAATGATTATGTTAAATGATGCAAAACTGATGATATTTGTCATAAATAAGAAGATATAGAATTGAAAGTAAACACATAAGTATAGATGTCAAAAAAGATATAAAATGGAACATGTAACTAAAATCTAGGCCTAAAATAGTTGGACTAGTGTGCTAGGAACCATAGTCTTGACAAGTGTCCTATAACCTTAGACATTAGATTTTAGATTAGGATGCTCTGTAGATCACACTTTGTGAAATCTAACCAATAACTATTAGATAGTTGTGCTAATTGACATAGTCTAGGGGTTATCATCTATTCAAAATCTAGGATTATGTCGTTGTCTGCAATCTACAACTATTCAACTTTCTATTGTCAAATTTTTAACTTGTAGATTCAAAAGGGGGGTTTCTCAAGGTATTTTCATAGTTAGGCCAACTTATAATGATCCTATTAAACTATAAGGATCTGATCGCGAATGTAATTGACATGCCAACATGTTCAAATTTGGGCCTAGTTTGGGGGGATTGTGATACTAGGTACCCTAGTCCACCCAAGAAAGGGAAAACTAAAGGTGGCTATAGAGTTCACATGCCCAAGATATTGGATCAAGTTACCTAATGAGCATGTGATGACAATTTGGATGAGATAATGCTAAAATAGGCTCAAAAGACCCAGAAGGAAGGCACACTAAAGTAAGGGCAATAAAAAGGAGTGTGAAATTATAAGGGTTAGATTCTATGACACTACTCTATTATGATGCCTATGAGGGTGAGGATTTTGTTTTTTAAAATGATCATGACAACCATTATGTCCCTTATGATATGTATAAAAATTATTTTAATCAATTCAAGGAATAGATGTAGCAGAGGTATAATGTTGAACATTCTTCTAATTAACACATTAAATATATCACCAAAGCTACTATCGTGCAACTGAAAAGTGATTACTAGATAAGGAACATGCAAGTAGATTCCAAAAACAAAGTTGAAATTACATCTACACCAAATATGTTAACTATATAGTTGAATAAAAGAAAACAAAAGGAATACAAAATAAATAAATAAAATAAACTAATAAAATTGTTGGAAAGTCATCACTTAGGAAAAAGATACATCTAAAAAGATGCATCTAACAAAAAAAATATATCTCTCAAACATGAGGTAATGATGTCTCCACTAAATATTAGGGACATTCAAAGGTTGTTGGAGAATGTCAAATAGAAGCAAGGCTATGTCACATCAAATGATATATAAAAAACAACTATAAATTTAATGTTATCAACCAAAATTGCACCCTGTTAAGTTTGCAGGAACTTAACCTTTTGGAGGAACATGCAAACATTCCAAGGTTGTGGGTAAACTATGGCTGGAATGAATCTTAGGGTCCTAGGCCGGCTTCCTATCTGGTAAATCACTCTATACTACCTGAAACTGATTCTTTCTGATGGAGAAAAGAGATAGAAGGAGAATAGAAAAATGAAAACTATGTCCTAAATGGTGATGCACCAGAATATTAAGTCTTTGAAATCTAACAGGTATCCAACACACAAGAGAACTAGCAAAGATAAGCTCAAATACACAACTCAATGACACAATCCCTGCATAAGAAATTTGTAAGAAGAATAAAATATCAGTTCCTAAAAGGAGTTGGTTTTCTCACAATCTAAAACTGATTTAGTACAACTTTCAACCTGCAAAGGATCATATAAATCTCTGAACAAGGCACCATGTGATACACAAACCCAGAAAATTGAGAAGCCATAAGCTATCTTTCACAGTCAAAGGTGTTACAAATCTGTATATTTCTCTGAAATGGGTTACAAAATCTCTTTGCCTCTGTCAAGAACTTAGAACAAGTTACAAAACCTCAAGCCAAAGGGAAGAAGAACCCTTTACAAATGAGCCTTCAACTCATATTTATGCATTTTCAAAGCCAACTGCATTCTGAAAGCAATAACTTCTGGGTCGGATTTGGCCTGTCCAGCCACCTTTTAGCCCTTCAAAAGTTTACAAAAATACAATTTGGTGACCCAAAATTCATACCCAAATAATATCAACATAAATACTCCCTCATAAATGCAGTCTTATCCCTCAAAAAGCCCATAAGGAGCTTCTAGAAAATAATCACTGTCTGCTGACTTTAACAACTGCATAATATCTCCTTTTTGACCTTTCAAAGGTAAAGATAAAAGTCTTATTTTGCACTTTTATTAAATGACTTATAATTCATTTATTCAATAAAT
>MU227323.1:16516-26581 GCA_018584345.1 Thuja plicata | reverse complement strand
CTATATGGCTGCTTCATTTGTGTAGGCTGCTCTGTCATATGACTGCTTTGTGCTCTATTTATGTTCTTGGGACCACGTGATGTATATAATGTTTCACCTTTGCAAATGATATCACTCCATGGCATATGTTTTCCTTTGAAGATAATTGCATCTATTGTTGAAAATGGTGCCTTTTGTTGTCTCGTATGACAATGATAATAAACTAGCATCTCTGAGATTTCCTGCTGCTATATTAGTCCTGATGCAATCATGGATGCTGCTATTTCTTTTTAACTCCATCTAGTGCTGGGGATATCACTGTATTTAGCATATGGGCAGCATTATGCTCACTGTCTCTGCTCATTGCTATTTATAAAAGTGCAGTCTTCTTCACTCTTAACGTACTCTTGTTGTTAAAAGTAATAATATTATGACATCATTGCTTTCCTGTAGCATCTCATCATCTGTTATCCTATAGTTGTGACTTAACATTCTGTAGCATGACTTTTTTGCATGATCGCATGCTGGGCTCTACCCTCGTGGGAGCCCAATTTTTTCCACATGCTGATATATTTAAACGAATAAATAAGCAATAAAATCCTCACCTGTGTCTGTACATTTGAACAAACTTGTTAAATAAACACTGACCATATGGATCCTCATGATATTTCCTATTTTTCTCAAACTTCCGTGACAGCTAGCTGCTATTATGCATGTGAAGATCAAACTGTATGTTGATAGATGTGGGTATATGTAGTATATGATGACGTGACATTGCTTAGATCTATGAGATCTAACGTCATTCTTCTCTCTCATATGCAAGAATGGAGAAGCAAGGAAGTAATGGCTCAACGCAAGGCAAGCAAGAGGACTGAAGACAAGGAAAAGAAACACAAGTTGGGCTCGTCATCCAGGAAATGATGAGTCACCCTTTACTACCTATGCCTTTCATTTTTAAATCATTTTTGAATGTATATGTTCTTTTCATTTGCATATTACAGTTAGTCTCACGGCTTGTGTGAGACATTATTCATTTGCATTTATGAATAAAGAGATCACTCTTTCAAACTTGCAATGTTGTATGATTTTTTTCATGTTGTAAACTATTGCATCCTTCATGACTACCTTTATGGTATTCCTCTTTTTGCAAAACACCATTAATAACTGGGATGCACCCTTCAAACTATCTGAAAAACATAACCAGCTCCACTTTATTGAGCTGGGAAATAAAATGGGTAACAGTTAATAAAATGGATAAAACAAAGCAAGTTTCTACTAGTTACCAAGTGACGCCTTCCATCCCTAATAATAATGTTGTGACAATTCCACTCTTTACTCCTCCACCTACATATCAACCAATTGACATGGCTTAGGATTTGCATCAATTGAAAGTTTAACTATAGATTAGGAAATAGTTGAGGATTCCTAAGCAAAAAGGAATGTCAATTATATACATTAATGCCCCTACTATACAATAATCCCTTGAGATATACCTAGGGACTATTTCTACAAGTAACGAACAAATAATTGATTTATTTTATACATGTATACTAATTAATAATTGATTGGTACATAATTGCATGTTAAAGTTTTGGGCATCTAGCAATATATTGTCATTAGAAGTCACGAATTGTTTAGGATTTTCGGTTTTAAAACCTTATTAAAAGTGGTTTACTATGAATTCTCATGAAGCTAATATGATTGGGATAGTATATGATGTTGCAGTATAACTTGATGCATACCCAAGTAACTTTTTTAATGAATATTATCACAGTGAACTAACGAGCTAAATGGGGCATGTTGATGTCCAAGAAGTGTATCTTCAATTGGTCGTAGCATTTAGATAGATTAGTCCTATCTTGATATGTCTCTTTGTGGAAAATAATTCCATATGAAAAGATAAAATAAAATGATTCTTATTGCGAAGAACCCAAAAGAAGAAGAGAATAAGTTTGCTTGATGTGGACTTTGATTATTTTGTATTCTATCATGATGATGAATCTGAGAAGCAAGTTATCCCAATCCAATTCCCTAACAACAACATCAATGAAATTGTACACACATAAACAATTTCATAAAATTGTCCTCAAGTATAAATCTCAATTTTTTTTCTATTAATCAGGTGAATTTATTATTATAATATGCCTATCAACCATTAATATTCATATTATTCATCTTCCTAACTCATTAAATATTATACATTCTCTAGTATCATTAATCTATCAACCTATTTAAATAAACATGTCATTTTCCTCTTATTTTAAAAAAATTACCTTAAATGAAAGTCTTCTACCACTTATCACTTCCCACTTCCCACTTACCATCTATATTCCCATTTATCACTAATCTCTCATTATCCCACATTCACCCTAATATGGGATTCTTTTCCGGGGACTTCTATTTAAACCTTGCCCCTCTCATTTTGATCCATCCATTGTCATTTTGCATCTAGAGCACTCATTATAGCAAAATAGTAATTTTGGCAATCTTTTCATTTTAGCTCCATTAGTGATCTTGGCTTTCTAGTTGAGTTCATCCTTGCATTTGCATTAATCTTTGCATCTGTGTTCATCTTTAATCATTTATCATCTTTAAATCTGTATTCTTTCATAGCATCTTGTGTGTTCTTCTAAGAGAAAAAAAAAATTCCTAAACACAAGGTCATGATTGATAGGAGTGAAATGGGGTGAAGTTTATCTTGTTTTGCATGTGTGTTAGATTGGATTTCTTGCTTTGCATGTGGTTTTAGAAAAATGCCTCCATTGTTGTATGTGGGAGAGATCTGAAAAAGATAGATCCTCATTTTCCCTCTGTAATATCATGTAAAAATGTAAATAAAGATATAAGCATAAGCAACTATACTAATTCCTACATTATTACATACACCTCAAATGATGTGGAGAAACAAGCATGCAAATATGATGAAATGAAATAAGAGATAACCTTAAACTACTTCAACATAAAATATGCAATGCAAACCTCCCAAAATGCTAAAGTGTTTGATAATGTTATTGTAGAAGGTATGTGGTTGCCTACAATCCAGCAGAATAACAATGTATGAGAGATGGTCCATTATTATCAGAAATGAGGAGAAGTCTCTTATTTTATAGATTTTTGAAAGAGTTAGGTAGGATTGGATGATGGAGATTAAGAGGCAAAAAGATGAATGACTAATATTAAGAGGTTAGGTAGGATTTTGGTGGGATTGAAGGAGATTAAGAGGCAAAAGAATGGATGGCCAAGATTAAGAGGAAGATTAAAAAGTCAAATTCCACTTTTAGAGGGAAAGAGGAATTTGCAATGATTGGAGGAGAAAAGAGATGGAGAGGTGGATACCTTGGAAAAGGTGATTGTGCACATGATTAGAGATAATCCACCTTTACTCAAAATTAGAGGAATATTTAGCAAAAAGTAAGATTAGGAAAAAGTGAAAAGAGGATTAAATTAAAATAATTTTCATTTAATCCAAGTTTAGAAGAACTTTAGGCTAGTGGAGGAATAAAACAAATAAAATTTATTTTATATTAAGAAATAAAGGGATAATATATTAAATTTAATTTAATATATTATAGTATTTAAATAAAATTTGAATACAAAGGGAAAATAAATTTATTTAATTAAATTAAATTAAATTTAATAAATAGAGGAATATAACAATATATTTAATTAATTAAAATCAACCATAATGTTAAGGAAAAATAATAATAAGAATTAATATTAAAGTGTGAATGGACAATTTTAGGTGTCTACATTTTGCCCCTCTTTGATGTAGCATCATGAAATAATGTTTTATCAAAGAAGAATAAAACATAGTGGATAAAAGGGATAAGACTAGAAGCATGATGCCCCAGTCATGTAAGGATGGGGAAGGATGACGAGGAGGGACTAGTATGCCCCCTCGAGAGGATATGCGGGTTCGGAGAATACGGGTGTGCTCTCGAAATGGATAGGAGTATGGAAGGAGAGGGAAAAGGATAGGGATGATGAAGGAAGAATTAGAGAAATTCGTGTTGCAATGGAGTGAGCAACCTAGGTTGATATTTTACTTAACGTTATGCACCAAGGTATGAGGAACCAAGATGAAAAGGTTTCAAGTACGTGATAAAAAAGGTCAAATACAATTATATGTCGTATAACAACATGATATGGAAGATCATAATGCCTTGTGAAAATAGGATGCAAAGATTGTGATAAATGCAAAAAATGCTAACACATACAAGAAATAAGAAAGCATGCACAACAAACCAAAAGTAAACCAACATTTTGCCCCTAGTCAAGTTGAAAGCTAATTGATTGATTAATGATGATGATTGATTGAGGATGACAAGAACAATGCACATCCAAAGGGATTGGGAAGGATACATCCCATGATGATGATTGGATTAAAAATTTGATTAATGGATTATCAGTTGATTTGGGCCAAGATGATGACTTGATTAAAGATTGATGTGCTAGATTGCAAGATTGGATTACATGGATTAGGATTGATCGCACTTAATTTTATTGCATTTTTTTAACATTATTTGTTTTATTTTATTGTTTAATATTTAATGTTTTAGTTTTTTTTTTGGATTTTTTTGGGATGGATAGAAGGGAATTGGAAGATAAATGAATTGAATTGGATAAGATGAGATGGGATGAAATGGATTTGATGAGAGGGAATTGAATTTATAATATAGATGAAGGATCAAATTGGTGAGGACCAATGACAAGGAAGAATCAAGGAATGATAGAGTATAGAATGATGGAGAAGTGGCTTAAATAGGAGATAGAAGAATAGAATGGATGGGTAGGTAATATGGGATGGACATATATGTAATATGGGATTAAAGGGTGGAGATCCAAGAACTATTTGGAAAAGGAGTTAAATATCCCACAGTAAAGGTAGGAAAGTGAAAGGTGGAAATATGGGGGATAAAGGATTGTGTGTAAGGTATGTGAGTGAAAGACTAGAGGATGGGGAATATGCAGAGTAGGATCCAAGGACTATGTTGAAAATGATGCCCCCATATTAGACAGGGGATGATGAATGATTCAAAGATGGAGGATAAAGGCTATATGAGATAGATGAATAGTGTATAAGGGATGTGCATGAAAGGGATAAAGGTGTGTTGTTCAAAGCATGCATGGATATTTTAGTGCCTCTAGTTTGTATGAAGAGAAAAGGTAGGAAAGGTGGAAAGGGATATGAGATGGAGGGTATGAATAGGATATGGGATAATGATATGGATGATAATGGATAATGTATGGAGGAAATAGATGGGATAACCAAGATCAAAGACAATAAAGGAGGATTGACTTATATAGGATTATGGATGGTGGATGGAGGAAAAGTATAAGAAAATGACTATGAGATGGAGGATGTGGATAGGATGTCAAAATCAAATATGGATAAAGTGGATGTACTTATGTAGGATGATGGATAGTGGATGGATAATGACTAAGTAACATGAAGGATGTGGATGAAGGGAATGACTGTGATAGTCAAGATCAAATATGGGAAAGGGAGGATGCACATATAGAGGATGATGGATGTGGGATAGGGTATATGGAAGGTATGTTTTGTATGTAGTATGGATGGAGCTTGCCCCCAAGTATAGATTGAGAGGGGATGAGGATAAGAGAATGGATATATGAGTGGATTTGGAAGACAATCGATATGTAAGAGGAAGGTGGTAGACAGACTCAAGAATCTAGTTCCATTGATGGTATCCCTTGATATGTCCATTTTTTTTTTAACATCAAGGCACCTTTTGCCAGGTTTTCACCAAGATGATAATTTTTTTAGGATATTTTATTATGTTTTGGTTTTTTTGAAGGATTTTTTATGCTCATAAATGTTGGTAGGATTGGGGGAAGGGAGATGAATTGATGGGGGATATGAAGGGTTGAATAAGGATTTATGCATATGACTGGATTAATGGGAGGGGAGGATGGGGAAGGATTGGTGGATAATGGATGGAAGGTTGGCACACACCTTGAAGGGTGGTGGTGTAGTAGAGGAGGAGATTGTGAAGGAGATAGAGGAGAAAAGGTAGATTTTGGGATGTAAGGACCTAAAATGGATTTGGAAAATGGAGGATTTGAGGACTTATGAGTGGATGAATCTTTTGGGTTAGCAAGCTTGGATGCCAAATTTGATTTTTATTTGATATGAATTGCTTCAATAAGTATCTTGGGAATCCACGTGAATTTCATTTTGGGCCTTTTTGGCCTTTTGAATTTTTATTTATTTTGGATAACATTTTTCTTTTCTTCATCCTATCTTTTAGATGAGACATATTGATCCTTTTATTTTTGTGGATTTTTGGCTTTATGCATTTTAGCGCTCGTGTCCAATTTGCTTCCACTAGCCAGGGTAGGGGTGCAAGAGGATAGATGATTTGGAGGGTCTATGGATGGGATAAAAGAGGGTGAATGTTGGAAGAAATTCAAGGATGTGTGTCTTTTTTTATCTTTCTTAGGGATTTGAGGTGATGGAGGTATGTAGGGACCCAAATTGGATGGAAGGGATGAAGGGTTTGCTTTTTGCATATAAGGACCCAAAATGGATGTGGATGAGGAAGGGATGGTTTTTGAAACATAAGGGCCCAAATGTATTTGGAGGGGGCAGGGATGATGTTTGGAACATAAGGGCCCAATATATATTTGGAGGATGAGTGATGGGGATATTTGAATGTATATGGAGGAATTTTAGATATGGAAGGGGTGGAAGGCACACCAACATCTTGAGAAATTGTTTTTTTAGTGGGATACTTATTACTTTGAACACAAGATGTGAGTCCATGTGAATGGGGTGGAGAGATGGAAGGGGCAACATGCTCTTAAAGGAAGCCATGTTGGATACAGGTGGACAAACCAAGCTTAGATGTATGAGGTTCATGGGTGGATTAGATTGGTGTGATGGGATTTTGTGGAGGATTAGGATCATGTAGAGTATTAGGAAGGATAATATGATCTTGAGATGGAGAAATGGGATTACATGGAAGTTAAAGGGGACTTTGATCTTGACTTAAGGGAGAATTATGTGGTGTATTGGAAGGGATGATGTGATCTTTGTATGGAATGGTATCATGAAGGGAGATGGACTCAGGAGATGAATTTAATTGATCTTGACATGGATATGGATCAAGGGATAGGACATGAAAGGGATAATTAGATACAGTGGGATCATTGGATGGGGTAGGATCTTTAGATGGAAGGCTTGAATATTCAAATGGAAAGGTAAAAGGGATGTCTTGATCTTTATTAGGTATGGGATCACGAGGGGAATCGTGGGATGGAAGGCTAGAATCTTCTAATGGAAAGGTGTAAGGGAGGTCTTCCTTGTGATTAGGAATAGGGTCATGAGTTGGATTGAGAAAGGAAAGGGGATCTTGTTAGAATAATAAGAAGAAAAATGCAAATATTAATGCATAGAAGAGAACACAAAGACACAGAGATTTAACGTGGTTCACCCAATCCCTGGGCTACATCCACCAACAGCGAGTCCAATATCTTTATTATTATCCAGTGATTACAATTTGAAGCCTGCAACTCAATACCGCCATAGGAAGCTATGAAAATCCTTCATACAATAATGAATCTCCAAAACCCTAAGCCCTTTACACATGTATTTTTGACATAACCTAATTAGGGCAAAAAATACTCTGACTAATAGAAAATAGATGGTTGGGGGCACTGCCCCCAAACCCCTGTAGATAATTTTGGGGGGAAACCATGCTGAAAGAAACTGAGTCTGATTAGGCTCCACATTCATAACAATCTCCCACTTGGAGACTAATTAGACTCCACAACAATATCCTCCCACTTGGAGACTGATCGACCAAACCTGTAGCTCCCGCTGGAATAAAGAAACCACCCTGGACTCTGTTGTTCTTTTATTTTGTTTAGTCTAGAAGACCAACCGAAGCTGAAGAGGAATTCAGCTTCTCCCTTGTCACTACCTTTGTAAACATATCTGTTGGATTATCATCTGTATGTATCTTCTCCAACTTTAACTGTCCATGATCCAAAACTGACCGAATGAAATGATACCGCAATTGTATGTGCTTTGTTTTTTAGTGCAAAGCAGAATTCTTTGCAAGATGAATGGCACTCTGACTATCTAAATACAAATAATTATCTGCCTATGGATGTCCTAATTCTTCCATGAAGAATTGAAGCCATATCATCTCCTTGGTTGCCTCTGTAGCAGCAACATACTCTGCCTCTATAGTGGATAACACATTCACCTTTTGTAACTGAGAAATCCAACTCACTGTTGCCCCACCAACAGTAAATACATAACCTGTAGTACTCCATCTGGTATCTATATCTCCTGCCAAATCTGAGTCAACATAGCCATGAACATTAGTAAAAGAGCCCCCAAAGTGTAAACACTTATTGGATGTACCTCTCAAATATCTAAGAATCCATTTGACTGCATTCCAATGCTCAATCCCAGGGTGACTCATATACCGGCTAACGACTCCCACTGCATGTGCAATATCTGGCCTAGTACATACCATAGCATACATTAAGCTCCCTACAGCTGAAGCATAAGGTATCTTGGACATTTTTTCCTCTTCTTCTGGTGTCTTTGGACACACTTCTTTGGTCAATTTCAAATGAATAGGCAAAGGTGTAGTGACAGCTTTGGCATCCTTCATGTAGAATCTCTGCAACACCTTTTCAACATAATCAACCTAAGATAGAGTTAATTTTCTGTTCTTCCTATCTCCACAAATTTTCATGCCAAGGATTTTTTTTGTTGTCCCCAAATCCTTCATAGCAAAATATTTTGCTAACTGTTGTTTCAACCCCTTAATATGATTCATGTTAGATTCAGCTACAAGCATATCATCAACATATAAACATAAAATAATGTAGTTGTCATTATTTAACCTCTTGAAATAAACACAATGGTTAGAATTACATCGAGTGTATCCATTCTCATTCATAAAAGTATCAAATTTAATATACCATTGCCGAGGTGCTTGCTTCAAGCCATATAAACTTTTCTGCAATTTGCACACTAAGCTCTCCTTACCCTTGACCTCAAATCCCTATGGCTGTACCATATGTATTTCTTCATTCAAATCACCATGAAGAAAGGTTGTTTTAACATCAAGCTACTCTAAATGCAAATCTTCAGTAGCTACAATTCTTAAAACAGTATGAATAGAAGTCATTTTAACAACTGGAGAAAAAATCTCATCAAAATCAATACCACGTTTCTATGCAAATCCTTTTACAACTAATCTGGCTTTAAATCTTTTCTTACCTCTATCTTCTTCTTTCAACCTGTAAACCCATTTATTCTGCAAAGCCCGTTTACCTGTAGGTAACTTACATAAATCCCAAGTCTAATTTTTCAGCAAGGCGTCCATTTCATCTGTCATTGCAGACTCCCACTAAAATTTTGTATCCACCTGCATAGCTTCATTATAACATTCAGGTTCACCAGCATCAGTTAATAAGATAGAATACAAAGAAGGAAAAAATATATCTAGAGGTCTACTTAGCCTTGTTGACCGTCTAACATTTACTGGGGTGTGTGGTATTTTTTGTTGTTGTAGTTGCAGAGCATAAGGAATTTCTAGAACATTATCATTTTGAATATAATCCAGCACTACATAATCATTTTCTTTCTTCTCATGCTGCTACAAAAGATCTTTGTACAACACTTTCTCATTGAATATGACATCCTTGCTTCTTACAATTTTATGATTTTCAAAATCCCAAAGCCTATAACCAAATTCATCAATGTCATATCCAACAAATATACACTTCTTAGATTTAGCTTCCAGCTTGGTTCTATTTTCAAAATCTATATGTGCAAATGCTTCACAACCGAAGGTTCTGAGAAAAGAATAACTCACCGTCTTACCTATCCATGCTTCCTCTAGGATACCACAACCCAAGGGAGTACAGGGACCTCTATTTATCAAATATACAGTAGTATTTACAGCCTCTGTCCACATGTTTAGGGGGAGCCCAGCATGCAACCTCATGCTCCTAGCATGTTCCATTATTGTCCTGTTCATGCGTTCAGCCACTCCATTTTCCTGTGGAGTCCTTGGAACTATTTTTTGTCTACGAATA
>MU227323.1:0-16416 GCA_018584345.1 Thuja plicata | reverse complement strand
CAACAAAATAACCTCTATGGGGTGTAGCATGAAATGAAGCCCCTGAATCTAACACCCATGAATCATCAACATTTTCTAAAGACAAGAGAAAAGCATCCTCTTTGGATTTGTTACTTACCACATTTGCGTCCTTGTTTCCATCATGTTTGTCTCCTTAATCTTTCTTCCGAGACCAACAATCTTTCTTTTTATGTCCTAGTTTTCCATAGTACCAGAAGTCACTAGGTCCTCTTGACTGAGACCTCTTTCCCTTTGACTTCCCTCATGATTTTCCATGATTTCCAGAGTTGTTTCCTCTGTCTCTTGTTCTGCCTCTACTTTTTGCGTTCAATATACTACCCGATGTGGATGCCCCTGAGCTTTTCCTATGAATTTCCTCACTCAATATAACACCAACAACATCATCAAACTTTAGGGTATTAGAAATAGAAATAGAGTTACTAATAGCCATTACCAAGCCATTCCAACTTTCTGGCAAAGAGCACAAAATCAAGAGAGCCCTAACCTCTTCATAAAAGTTAATTTTAACTAAAGTTAACTGACTTGTAACTATATTAAACTCATCTAAATGATCAGTGACTGATCCACCTTCTACCATTTTCATGTTAAATAAATGCTTCATGATAAATACCTTTTTTGAAGCTGAAGGCTTTTCATACAACTTCGCTAGGGTTTCCATCAGATCTTTAGTTGTCATTGCTCCAGTAATATTGAATGCCACCGATTGTGCCAGGCATAAACGAATACTCCCCAGTGCCTTCCTATCCAAAATATCTGAATCTTCCTTAGACATTGTTGCCTCTTTCTTGGCTATTCCCTCTAATGGCCGCCATAGGTCCTTCTAATAGAGATAGTCCTCCATTTGCATCTTCCATAACTGGAAGTTCTTCCCATTAAAATTATCAACCTTTAGCCTACCCTCGTCTGCCATTTCTCCCACTTAACCGAGAGACTCTCCCACTAACTCATGAGACCTACTTCAGAGAATAGATGAAAGAATGAATGAAAAAACCTCGCTCTGATACCACTTGTTAGAATAATAAATAGAAAAATGTAAATATTAATGCACGGAAGAGAACACAAAGACACAGAGATTTAACATGGTTCACCCAATCCCTGGGCTACGTCCACCAACAGCGAGTCCAATATCTTTATTATTATCCAGTGATTACAATCCGAAGCCTGCAACTCAATACCACCATAGGAAGCTATGAAAATCCCTCATACAATAATGAATCTCCAAAACCCTAAGCCCTTTACACACGTATTTTTGACATAACCTAATTAGGGAAAAAAATACTCTGACTAATAGAAAATAGATGGTTGGGGGCACTGCCCCCAAACCCCTGTAGATAAGTCTAGGGGGAAACCACGCTGAAAGAAACTGAGTCTGATTAGGCTCCACATTCATAACAGATCTTGGTATGGAAGGCTCAGATATTCATCTGGAAAGGTTTCAAAAGATAGAGAGGGTTCATGAGATGGTGGAATTCTTAGATCTAGAGGAGGAGAGGAATCCATGTTTGCATGCTTTGGAATAGGGTCTTGATATTTTGTTGCTTGTGGGGATGGTGGGATGGATGGAGTGGAAGATTTAAATTTGATTTAATGGAGAGGTGGAAGATACCTTATTGGGGTAGATGGAGGGATGGAAGAAGCGTGAGGGTTAGGAGATGGGGATATAGTTTTGTTCAAGGTACATGGATGAATTTTCTTAGGACATGGGCTAATTTCCTGAGGGGATTGGATGACTTTGCTTGGATTTTAGGACCAATGCTTCTTTGCTACTTCATGGATCCAATCACTAAAGAATTTTGTGGGAACTGAGGATTTAGGAACCTTAGGAGATATGGGTATGTCTTCATGTAAGAGAGATGAATGACTTTTCTTGGGACATGGATTAATTATTGGAGGGGATTGGATGACTTTGCTTGGATTTGGAGATGTACAATTTTATGCTATTTGGTCAACCCATTCAAAGGATTTCTTAGGCGATGAAAGAAACTTAGGAGGATTAGGATTGTATGGAGGTATGGGATTAGATGGAGGACAATGTTTTTCATTTTTTATATTGAGGGAAATGTTTTGAAGCTCTTGGATCTCTTGGCCAAGGTGATCATTTGTAGAAGGGAGATAGTGAGATGGATTTCCCTTTTTAAAGGTAGAAGAAGAATAAGAAATGGGAGGAGAAGTAGGATTGGATGTGAGGTATTAAGAAGAAAAATATGGATAGTTAGGAGGTGAATAGTTTTGATGAATATATGAGGTTGACGGGAGTGTTTGATAGGCTGTTTGAATTTGAGGCATGGTTGGATAGTTGGGATTTGACATTAGAATGTCCTCAACCATTTCATGAAACCAAACCATATTCATGATGATTGAATGGAAGGATTTAAAATTGGAATAGAATATGAGGTGGATGAAGATGAGGATTGAAGGTGATGGATGAATTTGAAATAAAAATGAGAGATGTTTGGAAAGAAGAAGTGATGAGGAAATGATCTTGGACTAGGAGCAATGTTTTTAGATTTTTGATGTGAGGATAGGGCCTCAAGGGTTTCTTATTTGATGATGATTGGTAAAAGGATTGATTGATTGGATTAAGAGATAAAGTCTCAAGATTGGATTGATAAGGATTGATGATGAAGGTTTAAGACAAACCTTAGTGAAATATGATCCAAAGAAGTGAAAACAATAAGGATTAATGTTGATGATCTTTTCCTACTCAAAGATAGACTTATGATCTTGAGAAAGATAGGATTGGATTGACCACTCAAGACAGACTGATGTTCTCAAGTGGCAAGATTAATTTATTTTCTAATGATGGGGATCCTTTTAACACTTTGATAAATCTTTATACCTTAGATTTGAGATTGAAATATGATGAAGGTATGAAAGATAAGGATTAATATTGATTGATGAAGTCCAATGTAGATGATGGGGCTCCTAAGCCAAAGGTGGAAGGTTTTATGAAAATTTGGATGGAGAAGATGATGCAAATGAAGATTTTAATTAAGAATGGATGAACTTTGAAAGATTGATGAGGGATTTTTGGAGACAAGTGAATGACTAAAGGGGGATTGGTTTTAGATGAAGAGGAAGATGAATTAGATTAGGATTGGATAGAATGATATTAGGTTGATTAGTGAATTGGATTAGAATAATGATGATTTGATTAGATTAAATGGAAGATGAATGATGAGATTAGATTAAGAAAGTGGATGAAGATGTAGATTATGAAGAATGATTAGGGTGAAGATTAGTAATTTGATGGAATGATTAGGAAGATGGTGAAATTATTTGGATGATTAGGATAAGATAGATTATTAGGACCTTGATTGGATTAGGAAATTTGATTAGGATGAGGGTCCTAAATGATGGATTATTAATGGATTAGGTATGATTAAGATTAGAGGAATGAATAAGGATGATTAGGAAGAATTTGAATGATTAGGATGATTAAGATAAAATAAAAGATGATAAGGAATATATGGATAATGATTAAAGATGTAGAGGAATGATTTGGATGATTAAGATGGTGACTAGTATAAGAAGTATGAAGAGAATGAAGATGCAATAGATAGATGGAAGAGGTGATGTGAAGATTATGTGGAAAGCTTAACTTGAGGGACAACTAGACTTTAAAAAGATGCTTTTGTTTTTATTTTTGCAATGTTTTGATTTTTTGATTTTTTGATTTTTTGATTTTTATGATGTTTTTGGTTTTTTAATTTTTATGATGTTTTTTGTATTTTAAACTTTATGCTTTTTTGGGATTTTGAATTTTATGATGTTTTTTTTTTATTTAATTTAAAATGTAAGAAAATAATGAAATTATATACAAGACAAAAATCCTAAGGCTCAATTTGGATGGTGTGTTCCTTTTTGGCTGCAAATGGGGAAGGCCTTAAACTCTCAAGCACATCAAACACACCAACAATCCTATTCAAGCTTCAACTAGGCATTACAAGGTCAACTAGATGAATGTCCTTGATATATGCAAGGTACATGAGGCCCAAATCTATAGATGAAAGACAATAATGTCACACAGTCGAGAGGAGAAAGTAACCCAAATCTCCACCTTCACTTCCCAAAGGTATAAAGTTATTTGGGGCTTAGCCAAGAGTAACAAGATTCTGCTTCCAACAGAGGTGTCTTTGGATTCACCTCCAGATATTTATACTCTTCCGAAACACAAGAGTTGAATTCATCCCTTGAGGTGATCAAATCCCTAAGCAGGCCTCCTAAAAAATAAAAAATCAAGATCTCTTATTTATATTCCTCTCAAACTCCTTAACAAGGATGCAAGAAGAAAACATAAATAATAAAATCTTGAGGATTAAAATACAAAGGGGTTCATTTTAAGCCCAAATCCAAATGTGAGTGATTAATTTTAAGCCCTTTTTCAATGTGAGGAAGACACGCCAAACAAGTTGACCAAAAGCAAGAAATGATTTATGATGAAAAAGAAGACTATGATCATTTTTACAATTTAAATAAGAGGGTTTGGAATATGTGCACCTTGATTTCACTTTTTCCAACTTTATTTTATTTAATGCTCCTTTGACCCACTATGATGAGCTCCAAGTTGCAAAAAATAAATCCAAAAAAATCTAATTTTTGGACTACGACTTCTTTCCATCATCTCAAACCGCAAAAAAAATTCATAGAAAGATTCGCAGCCCTTTGTAAGATATGATCAAATCTTCAAAATTCCTAGGGTTTTTTCCTCAACTCAACCTACACAAAGGTTAGCCTTGAAAAACTTGAATAAAACAACAATACAAGGTTATAAAAACCTCTAAAAATGTAGATATAACAAGGAAAAAGGGGTCCCACCGGGCGTGCCAAAATGTAATACGTAAAAATGAAAATAAAGAAATAAGCATAAGCAACTATACTAATTCCTACATTATTACATACACCTCAAATGATGTGGAGATACACGCATGCAAATATGATGAAAGGAAATAAGAGATAACCTTGAACTACTTCAACATAAAACATGCAATGCAAACCTCCCAAAATGCTAAAGTGTTTGATAATGTTGTTGTAGAAGGTATGTGTTTGCTCACAATCCAGCAGCATAACAATGTATGAGAGATGGTCCATTATTATCAGAAATGAGGAGAAGCCTCTTATTTTATAGATTTTTGAAAGAGTTAGGTAGTATTGGATGATAGAGATTAAGAGGCAAAAAGATGAATGGCTAAGATTAAGAGGTTAGGTAAAATTTTGGTGGGAATGAGGAAGATTAAGAGGCAAAAGAATGGATGGCCAAGATTAAGAGGCAAAAGATGAAAAAGTCAAATTTCACTTTTAGAGGGAAAGAGGAATTTGCAATGATTGGAGGAGAAAAGAGATGGAGAGATGGCTACCTTGGAAAAGGTGATTGTGCACATGATTAGAGATAATCCACCGTTAATTAAGATTAGTGGAATATTTAGCAAAAAGAAAGATTAGGAAAAAGTGAAAAGAGGATTAAATTAAAATAATTTTAATTCTATCCAAGTTTAGAAGAACTTTAGGCTAGTGGAGGAATAAAATAAATAAAATTTATTTTATATTAAGAAATGAAGGGATAATATATTAAATTGAATTTAATATATTATAGTAATTAAATATAATTTAAATACAAAGGGAAAAATAAATGTATTTAATTTAATTTAATTTAATTTAATAAATAGAGGAATATAACAATATAGTCAGTTAATTAAAATCAACCATAATGTTAAGGGAAAATATTAATAAGAATTGATATTAAAGTGTGAATAGATAATTTTAGGTGTCTACACCCTCATCAACAGAAATGATAGATTTTGGACTATCCACCTTGATGGTGTGTGTTCATAGTCCTTGATGGTGCATATTCAAGAGGTCATGGTGTAATAATTGTGTTTGTGTCCCCAAAGGGAAAATATTATAAGTTCACTTTTAGTTGAATTCTGAATGTACCAATGTTGTAGTAAAGTGTGAGGCTCTTCTTCTTGGTCTGAATATGGACTCAAAATATGGGATTGAATGCATCAAATATAAGTTGGTTAAAAACTTATTTTGTTTCAAGTCAAAGATATGTATGTTGTAAAAGAAAAAAAGATTGAGAATATATAGGAATACTATTTGGGATATCATTACAATTTATGATATATTCAATATAGTTTGGATTATAAGGGAAAATAATTTATTTTTTGATGTTCTTATTATGTTAGCTTCAATATTTGATGCTTTTTTTTCTTCCCTTATTGTAGGTATTATTTTGAAATTCTTACTAGGCCTACTATCCAAAAAAACCCAACAATTCGTAAGTTTGTAGTGATGATTAAAAGAAATTTATGAGTTCGTGAATTATATTGATCATTTGGAGAATCAATAAATTAATCAGTAGCACATGGTGAAAGATTAACATGGTAAGAAGACTCTCTTTTGAACTAAAATCATCCATCTTAAAATAAATATTATTCCTAGAGGACTTGTTTCTTTACAAAGGATATTTGATAATGTTGATTTTTTATTTGATAAGAATGAGAAGGGTCGGGACTCATAATAAGGCAACCATCAAGGCGAAATGAGTGTATCTCAAAAGAGATGAGATTGGAAAAAATAGAGAAGAGAGAAGAGAAATTTTTTGTATGAAGCAAGGAACCAGTGCGAAATAAGGGTCCCGACCCTAGACCACAAGTTTCTCTTTCATAACTCCTAAAAGAGAATGGGGAGAAGGAGAAGGGCATTTCCTCCATTTAATAACAATATTTCAAGACATATTATTGTCCAAACCTTCATTTCCATGGGAAAAATAGGTGACCCTACCACTTGCAAACCAACAATAATTGAAGAGGGAACAAAAGGATTGAGTAGGAGACAATCATCAATCACAGAATGAATTTTGATCTGAGTAAGGCACAAGGAAATAGGATATGTGAGATATTTATCAACCATAGAAGAAATCATAATATAAGGTAGATGAGATGTATAAGTCACCATATTAAGGGCTTCATGGTACAAAAAAAGCCAGACCAAAAGCAGGACACCCATCAGAATCATGGAAAGAGAAATCCTCATTTAAGATAAATTCACATTAACAGTCAAGTGATTTTCCTTAGCATTATTCCACCATGTAGTAGAACCATTCCTACACAAAAGAGGGAAATCTGAAGCTAGGTGAGTATTAACAAGTAGTGGGTACAGCTGAAAGGGAGGCCCTCATAATCCAACATCTACATCCAAGGTTGATCTCCAACCATTAAAACAACATGCCCATGAAGCATTTTTGAGATGCCAACATCAAAAAAATATGAGCAAATGGGGAGTGGCCCATGTGAAAGTAGAATCATCAATATTCATAAAATGATTCATTGAGTTTCTAAGGGCCTCATAATAAGAATTCTCTAAAAACTAGAGTGGAAGATTTAATAAACAAAGTGCACATGAAGTGTTACTATGAGGGGAAAATGAAGAAGACCAAGGTTTAATGGGGAGAGAGTGTTGTCACTAGACTGAGAGTTTCCCTAGAACTATATTGCAATCATCAAGAAAAATAAAATTATGCAAAAAAGAAAGCCTTCTCATAGAGGAAGATATCAATCATATCAGAAACAATAAGCTTCTAAGAAGCCTAGTCCTAGTTGTGCATATATGGAAGAGTGATCCAAGGTTGGAGAAATGAAACACTAAGCCTTGCACTAGTATAGACACTAGTTGAGATGTCACCAGAACTAGAACTTTCACAACATGTGTAGAAAGAGGAGGCATAGATCTATTAACAAAGAAGATTGAGGGAACCCAAATGGGGCATAGAGGTAGCTGAGAGAGTGAATAAAAGGGGTGGAGGAGGTTTTATCACTTATAATAGAATGAGAAACACAAGATGATCCTCCTGGAGCTATGTGAATAAGAACAAGTGTTGGATAAGGTGCTAGTGTGAGGGTGGGGATGATGGAAATAATATTGGGAGCAAGTTCATTTTGAGATGATGTGGAAAAGTTCCTCAATTTTTTCATTTCCAGTGTGGAATACTAATGTTGATTTTTATAATACAAAAATTAAGCTAATTACTGAAGAAGATATAGATGATATAGTTTTATGAGTTGAATTAGTTCCCAAAATAATTTTTTGCATTGATAAGATATTATGACCATTAGAGAAGAAAATATTTTTTATTAAAATCAACAGCATAAAAAGGGTGTTGACTTTTACACAGCCACAACCCAGAGGTGTCAAAAGATATCAACAACACACTAAGAGAAAAGGTATTGGTATTTACAAAATATAAACAACACACTAGCAGGAAGTCTAGTAGCTCACCTCGAGAGTGGGTAGACTACTCACCCATAGCATGGGGAGAAGGAGGTGAGGTTAACGAATGATTCTTCCTACATTGTCAAGAAAATATATAGGTGATGATATCAATAGGATCCGGTCGGTCAAAGATTAGAGAAGAACAGGAGCAGAAGGCGGAGTAGGGTTGACAAGACCAAAAGATGCCACACTAGCAAGAGCAAGAGTAGTATCATAGGAATTGAGAAGGTGTAACTTTCAATAGAAGCATCACCTAGATTTGTAGTAGGAGCTTTGTTTAGATTTTTTACATGAGCATCAGAGAAGAAAATGTTAATAGCATTAGTGAGAAATTATTTAAGCCTGCATTTCTTGGTCTTATAATAAACTAGAGGCTTATAAAGAAGAATTGTTCTAGCATACTACTCTAATGTAGCTTGGTATAAATTCATTTGGATCTAGAAATAACACTTAATGAAACCTAATCTTAATCTTTAATTTGAAATTATTTGATCAAATTATAATAAGGGGGCATTATTAAACCAATGAGACATTTGGAATTGGTTTAAAACCTAATTTGGTTAGAAAAAGAATGGAGACATCAAGTTGCGTGTGGCTTCTAGAAATTTAAATATAAGTCCCTCAAAGACAACTAGACATTTCATAGAATGTACCATTTCTATAGTGGGTGATAGGGTCATATTTGATGTCTATGATGGATGGATTCTCATGATACAATCAAGAAATGCTCAAGGATTCATAGCAACATACTACAACCTTCACTACACTATGGGTAAGTTTTGTATATGCTCAGATTAAATTAAGGACAAAGAGATATGTATGTCACTTTAGGCCTTGTACATGGAATTGTGGTTGTCTACCAAGATGATTTGATTGGATAATCCAAGGATTATAATGGGATATACTTGAATCCTAATAGATTTATTTTCAATGTGGAAGAGGACTAGTTTCATGGGAATATTGTGCCTAAGGAAGGGGTGAGAATTGATCCATAATGTTTTAGGACTATTGATCTTATCCATTGACCTTATTTAGTTAAGACAACCCAATATTTATTTGGGAAAATAAATTTCCTTTCTAAGGTTTGTTCCCAACTGTTCCACAACTTTTCTTAGAAGACAAAGGTTATTTCTAAGGTGTTAAAAATGGGACAAACATCTAGCTGGGACAAGGAATCAAGTGATTCCTTGTTGGAGTTCAAATATGCACTTAAGAAAGTACTAATGTTGGAAAGTATTAGAGATTATTTTGTCTTTATGGTTATTTAATTTTGCATCTTTCTATACTACTAGTTTTATTCTACTACAAAAAGTGTTGAAGGATGCAAAATAGATTTCTTCAAAAAATCCGTACAAAATATGAAATTGAATTATCTTTTGATGGATAAGCATACACATGTTCATATTAAGGTCGTTAATAATTTTAGATCCTACCTTATAGGAGCCAATATCATAGCCTTTGTGCCACATATTGATATCAAGCACATCTTTGTAAAATAAAAGGCAATAAACAAAAGGTGTATATGGATTAGCAAGATCCTATAATATGACATGGAGGTTAAAACAACTATGTTGGTTAGAGGTCAAGGCCTAGAAGGGTTAATAACCAAGGAAAATTTAGATGTTTCCAAAATAAATCAAGTAAACTCAAACCCCTCATTCGTTCCATATCAATTGAAGGAATGTCATCGGTATAAGCACATAGTATTTTATTTGGAAAACATGAGATGACCTCTTGAGTTGAATGATAAGAAAAATAGGATGTTAAAACTTGAAGCTCAGAGGTATGTACTAATGGAAGGAAAAATAATGTGAATAAACCTAGATGGTGTGCTCTTAAGATGTTTAGATAGAAGCTTGTCAATGAGGGCTATTAAGGAATGTCACCAAGGGTTGTGTTTTGGAAATTACATGTCAAAGACCACTACTTGAAATATTATGAGTTAATTATTGGTAGAAAAAATTATTTAAGGATGTGGCCAAGTTTTTAAAAGGATGTGATACTTGTTAAAAAAAAAATTGGAAAGTGGAAAGGAATGCAACTTCAAAGGTGGTAATTGAGTGTATAGTCAATAACATAATCACCAAGATTGGCATCTTATCAAGTATTATTACAAAGAATACACTGAGTTTTAGATCCAAAGAGTTCATTAACATCTGTTCACAATATGGGATCTCATAACACATTCATCATTTTATCATCCATGAGGATATTGATGCAAGGAGGGATGGTAGGTGGGGCCAAAGGCACTCCCAAGTACCAAAACACCTTGCATATACAACAATGTGGAAACAACAACACAGAGTGAGAGAAGGAACAAAAAATATCTTATATTTCATTAATTGTTCAAACTTATTACATGTTGGGTTGTAAGGCCTTCCTGGTTTTGGCCATATACATTTAGTGAATTACAAAATGATCTTAATACATGTGAGGTCATAGACCTTCCTTACAATATCTCAACAGATAATCTTCTATCCAATTCTACTATCTTCTGAGAACTGCCACGCAAAACTAAGAATAGAGAAACAAATATATACAAGAGTCCACCAAGAGGTCGACACTCAAATCCATAAGAGAGACCCAAATTTAGGTCCACATAGATCCCAATGAGAGACCCCACATTAAATACACCACAGAAATTAAATGTAGAAGTCAGCCAGATCAGGATAAACAACTCGGGAGAAGCAAACCAAGCAACAACAACGACTCAGGAACAGAGATCACCGAGAAACAGGAAAATGACTTGGGCCAAGCATACCCGAGAAACAAAAAAACAACTTGAAATAGCATACCTGAGCAACAAAAAATAACTCAGAACAAGCATACCTGAGAAATAGAAAATCAACTCATAACAAGCATACTCGAGCAATAGAGATAAACTCAAAACAAGCATACCCGCGCAACAGAAAGCAACTCGGAATAAGCATACCCAGGAAATGGGGTAACAAAGTACTTCACCGAGCAGCCTCCAAACAAGCTAAAGAACAAAGGAAAACATATTTTTGGTTGATCAGGATTGCCAATGACCCAAGATGCTCCTGCATCAGACACCTGGGGTTAAAAGAAATGATTCCCTGAATCTTGTATGCTTGGGTATGCTTGTTCTAAGATTGGACCCACCTACCATCCCTCCTTGCATCAGATATGGATATATTTATTCATGTAACAAATGCATCATGAACATTATAAAACAACTTTCCATGCAAATAAGAAAAGGTGGGATGATAAGTTAAATTATGTTGTTTGCATAAATAGTGTAACCCACAAGAAGTTCAATGGGAAGAGTCCATTAGAATTAATATGTGGTGTTGAAGCCAAGTTTCTGATCAACCTTGAGTTATCAGTCGATAAGTTGAAGCATGATATTGAAGGTGATGAATAAAGTGTAGTCTCAAAAAGAACACATGAGTTGAACAAAATAGATAAAACCAAGAGTGATTTCCATGAGAGGAATTTGCTAAGATATAAAAAGGTGAATCTCATGAAGGACTTTAAGATTAGGAATCATGTTCTTAGGTGGAATTCTAGGTCAAAAGATAACGGAAAATATTAAAAAATTAATGTCATATAAGTTGGGCCCTATCAAATTGCTAAGGGGTTCGACAAGGAACATTTTAGCTAAGTAGCCTTGATGGATATTTCATGGATTTTCAAATTCATGGTCAAAACTTTAAACAATATTTCTCCTAAGGGAAAGGTTTTTGTTTGTGATTATTTTGGTGTCTCTATAGGTATGATTCTTTTATGTTGTGATAACCCTGGCTTTTTATGGTATATTTTGAGTTAGATCTAGTCCTTATTGTACTCTAATAGATCGAGATTCTCACTATAATTGTAAATTATACATGTCCCCAACTCAAGCTAATATTGGCACTCACTTTTCAATGTATATTTTTTTATAATTCTATGACACAAGTTATATGCCTTGTGATAATAACCAATTTATAGAAAATTTTGTAAGGCTCACCATATTGAAAATTTTTGTTAGGTGTATCTTCCCCTCTGATGTACTTAGCCAATTCTTCAAATATCAAAAATCAAAAGAGCTCACCAAGTTTGGGGCTTCTCTAAACCTTACATCTTGTAAAACAACAAAATGAGTATCGATGATTCAAATGTGGGGAACACTAGAGTTAGATTACCAATTTATGTCCATTTATAGTTTTTCCTAGTTTAAGGACTTTCATAAGCACTGACAATTATTTTTGGAACTATTGTTGTAGACATCCAAAAATAGTGTTTTCATCATGTCGTCCCAAGCACTATTCTTGTTAGAATATCTAATCTTTAATTGTATTTTAAATAGGAGATTCCTATGGAATCCCTACATGTATTTTATCCTCTAGTGGGAGGACAACTCATTTTATGTAATTCCTTAATAAGGAAAGTAGTTTATTCCTCCTTAAGAGGACTTCAACACATGTCACACACACTTATGAATGGTGGCATTCATAGACTTGGGAGTTACATTCCAACTCCTCTCTCTCATCTCTATTTAAGAGATGCTCCTCTCTCATTTCTCGTAATGAAAGGATGAAGAATGATCCATGAAGAAGTTATTGTAATGTGCATCTTGAACTCTTTCTCTCTCTCTTTCTCTATCTTTTTTCTCTTTAGGCTATGGCCTCATTCATAATATCAGAAAGGGGTTTTTCTTTGTTTTTCCCCTTATAAAACATCTTGTCTCCCTTGTCTTTGGCTCATTTAATGAATGCTCTTGGATCTAGTTTTCATGGTAACATTTCTCCATTTTCTAGCTCTCTTGGATTGTTTATGTTCCTTTGCTCTTCCATTATTATTTCTTACATGGTATCAGAGCAGGTTACTAATCCTTGTTTTGAGTAGGAAAGTGTTGAAGGTTACCATTCATGGAGAGATCCTTGTTTGGAGATTCTTTATCTAATATGTGGTTTTGCAAATCTTATATTTATTTTAGTTTGAAAAGAAGCTTGAATGCCTTTACATAATCTCATCCAGGTTTTGTTAACATTTGTGATTGTAGGATTTCTATGAGTTTTTTTTAAAGTTTTTTTTTTAACCCTCTTTGGATGGCTTGCCACCAGAGAGTAGAGTTTGAACTTTTTTTTGGTTTGGTCGGCTTCAGCCAAACCCATTGAAATCTATTTTTTTTATTTTTCACCTCTGTCGGGAAAACCACAAGGTGTAACATATTTCTCTCGTTTGTGCAGGCTTATTTTTATCTAAGAGTTTTTCTGATCTCTAACATTTGATCTACAGGTCTCTTCTCATTATTTTTAATATATATAATCTCTCTATTATATCTTAATATCTCTTTTAGTTTCTCTTTGCCTGAGGTTTCTTGGATTGTATCTCCCTCTCTTTGTGTTCGATAGTATACATAGATAAGAGCGAATTTGAAAAAATCACGATCTGGGTTTTGTGTAGAACCCTCCAATTTATCTGTCATGAGAGCAGTTTTCTAAAATTCGCTCACATTTGAAAGAAATACAAGGTTCTTTACTAACATTTTCTTGTAGATTTGCAGGCATACATTAGTTATTTCTTACATGGTATTAGTGTGGTTTTGTTAGAGTTAAATCTCTTTTTATATAAAATTTATCTTTGTTTGTTCTTTATATATCTCTGTTTTCATTTAACCGTTTGCTTGCAGACATAATCCTAAATTTTTCTTCCAGAGTGTTGTTTAATCTCTATTTGATGTTTGTGGTCCTCAATATAAATACATTTATCATTACCTTTATCCATCTCATATCCATCATATTTCAATATTATTGATGTTTATTATGTTAAGCAGCATTTAGTTTCCAGTTCCCACGCAGCAGTCCTCTTCTCCTTATTCTTTTACAACCAAGCTGCTCACTCCTCTCTCCTCTACACATTGCCCCTCCTCTTGGTATTTTGTTTAAACATTATCTTAGTTCCTCCTCCTTGCAGCTACTCCCTGTCCCTCCACGTAGCTTCTATTTCTTCCTGCGTTGCTCTATCTTTCTTCTTCCTGCACCGACTTTATCTTTCTTCTTCCTTCTTTGCATGTTTTTTTAAACTAATTTTCCTTATTTACATTTAGTTTAATTATGTTGTTTTATTTAGTTTACTTAATACTCTTGTTAAATAGTTAAATTGTTTAAATACATTATTTTAATCCATTTAAATTCATTGTTTTAAAATAATTTTGTATTTGCTCTTTATCTTTGACTGTGCAATTCATATTTTCTTTCTTTGTTTTTTTTTCTTTACCTCTGCATTGTAACTCCTCTAATTGATTCTCTATCATTTTTTTTATGTTCATCTTTGCCTATTCGTACAATAATTCCCTCTAATTTTGTAACTACTCTACATAGGACTGTTGCTACTCTGCTGCCAGCACTCACTTTTCTTATTTAATATTCATTTTATTATATTAATTCATTACATTTCATTTACCTACTTTCAATAGTTTATATTTTAGTTGTCAATCACTTGTTGTTTGCTTCATTGCGCAACATTTCTTTAATATCTAGTTTTTGGCTGCGTAAGTTACTCCAGCCTTCTTTACAGTTGTTTGTCTGGTTTGTCAATATTTTATTCTTATTCTTTTCCAGCATTAGATAAGTTTCATTTTTCTCTGTCTATTATTACCTGCGAAGGATCATTGGGTTTTTTATCAGTTACTTTCAATAGCTTCTCGGCCGACTCTGGTATAATATCTCTTATCATTTTCTTGTTTTATTAGTGCAGTTTTTAATCATTTTCATTGTAGCACTTTAACTATGTTTATATTCTGGTTGACTAGTATACAGTTGAATCATTTATTTATTCATTTAATTTATTGCTCCATTTCTTATTACTTGTTATCTCAATCTTTTAAATTTATAATACATATTTTAAAAAATCAATTCATTTTTTATTATATAGTATTCTGGACTTTAGTTCAGTCTGAATTTCCTTATTATAATATTCTGGATTTTTTTAACTTACTTTTGCAGGCACTGACGTTATTATTGTGAGCTCTTACAGCTCTTATCTATGTTTAGCATAAATTTGAATCCTCTTTGACTCTTAAAATAATTTCACCTTTTCTTTAATCTAGTTAATATAGTGTTAAAATTTATTATTATTTAATATTTTTTTCAAATAGTTGTCTTTAATTTATTCATATATTAGATTGCTCCTTCATTTTATATTAACTATCATTTCTTTTATCATTGGTATCATTATAACTTTTTCTATTTTTGCAGGGTCCCTTCCTCTTCTTTATATTCGTAATTTATTTAACAATTTTGTTTAATTTTTAATAATCAAAGTTTATTTAACAAAAAAAATTATTCTTGGGTGATACCACAATAGTGGGTTACACTTTTCAGGAGGAAGGAATTTGCCCCGAAAAGCGTGACCCACTAAAATATGTTAGATACTTTCGATCGAAACAACTAAAAACTTTCGATCGGAAGTGAGTAACTTCCGATCGAAAGTACGCAAAATGGGTACTTTCGATCGGAAGTTACTTTCGATCGGAAGTTACTTTCGATCGAAAGTACCTAATTACTTTCAATCAAAAGTAACATGGTTACTTTCGATCGAAAGTAATTAGGTTTATTTTGGCAGAATAAAACCCGCCAAAATAGTCATTTTGACTGTTTCGGCTGGGTTGAAAGTGACAGAGAACAGTGGCTTCCGTTTTATCAAACATCAATTTGCTTCAGGTTTTTCACATTTCTAATTTGCATATTTTATTGTTTTATAATATATATTATTTGTATATATGCATTTTAATATTTTTTAATAAATATTGTTTGTAAATTTGTATATATATGCATGTATATGTGTATATATGCATGTATATGTGTATATATACATGTATATGTGTATACATACATGTATATGTGTATATATATACATGTATATGTGTATATATGCATGGGTGATACCACAATAGTGGGTTACACTTTTTGGGAGGAAGGAATTTGCCCCGAAAAGCGTGACCCACTAAAACATGTTAGATACTTTTGATCGAAACAACTAAAAACTTTCGATCGGAAGTTACTTTCGATCAAAAGTACCTAATTACTTTCGATCAAAAGTACCTAATTACTTTCGATCGAAAGTACTGCTTAAGGTTTATTTTGGCAGAATAAAACCCGCCGAAACAGTCATTTT